>VRVR01000006.1:338595-346095 GCA_009859145.1 Andalucia godoyi
TTTCCGTCGCTCTCTCTCTCCTCCCCTCTCTCTCTCTCTCTCTCTCTCAAAATGGTTGTTTCTTTTGTTTCTTTTGTTTTCTTGTCTGTAACAGCAAACTCTGGATTACATCGTGTCGTCGAATCGGAGGCTTTATTCGGAGAAACGGACGTTTCAAAAAAATCTCGATAAAATCTACTGTTTCCAGTCCTCCAGCTGCCGGACCTTTTCCGGAGATTTTGACTTTTGAAATTATCAGTTAAGCTGCTGTAGAAAAAGAACGCATGGGAAGACTTTCGCGGACTTTCGCGTTTTCTGCGCTTTTGTTTTTCTTAATCTCTCTCCTTTTTCCTTCTCCTTAATGGCAATGACGAACGATTTCTAATCCGTGTTTCACCTGATATTATGTGACGAGAAAGTTTAACTGAGCCATTTCAAACCATTCCATACTTTTCTTCCCCTTAAACAATACACACACACACACACACACACACACACACACGCACACACACTCTCATTCAGAGAGAGAGAGAAAGAGAGAGAGATACATGTACACAAGCCTCCCCAAAAAAGTACACATCCAGAAAAAGGCACAGTTACGTGGGGTGTTTACATCTTATTAATATGTTTATATGATTATACATGCTGTACATGAGAAGGCAGTCAAGGTTAAAGATCATCACGTCACGGCTCACACGAAGCGATCGAATGCTGCAGAACTTCATTGTCTGCATCATTCGCACCCTGTTGTTGTTCAAGACCCGTACTAGCAAGATCGACGTCAGATGCGGTGACAGTGATGATACTGGTGTCGCCTGGAAAAGCCCTCTCACACTCGCCGTCTTGAGGGGAAACAGGGGCGCAGGCCATTTGGACGTCTTCAGACTTGACAGAATCTGGACTGCCGTCCTCCTGCACCTTCTCGTCCTCCAGAGTAATCCGAAACGTCGTACCCGACGCCGACTTGTGAGCATCTTGTTTCTGCGCCTCCCGCAGACGTGTTAGAGGGTATTTTCTCGCATACATGAAGAGAATGATGGCGACGCCCAAGCACGCAACACAGACCCAGAGCACCGTCGCTGCTTTTGCTGGATTTTCATCCTTTGCAGTTTCGCTGAGAATCACACCCATGGTGATCCCTGCGACAAAGTACGCGAAAAACAGAATGGAGGTAAGATACGACTGGAACGGGCCTTGTTCGTGTTTTTCCAGCCGTTTTCCAACCATGTCCACAAGCGCAGTGGGCGCCATTGCAGTTGGAGAAGCGAACACCACAATCACCAGAAACGAAGTGACGGTGTTCGCGAATGCCAGACCGATGAATACAACAAACAGCCAGACAAGAGAAAACAAAAAGCACGTCGAAGAGCCAAACTTTCTGCAAAATGGACCTGCAAGAAGAAAGAACACTACACTCAGCAGTCCGACACCAAGTGCCACAGGGATATACACCGAGTATGCAAGCCCGAACTTAAAGTACGCGTAAAAGTACGAGAAGAACAGAACAAACGCAATGGAGTAACCCCAGAGTCCATATGCAACGAACGCGCAATTGATGAAAGGGCGTGTGACCCATCGGTACAAAGGGACCAGAGGGTTCAGTTCGCGCCAGGAAAACACCACTTTGGATTCCGGCCTCAGCGTCTCACGGAACGAGAAAAAGAACACGAAGCACGCGAGCAGGGCGAAGCATGCGAGCAACGTAAAGCACAACGGCCATGCAACCGTGTCGACCATGAACGACGCAATACCTGCGGCTATAATTGACGGCAGTGCCGAAGTGCACACGAGAATGACCGAGACGAATGTGGATCTCTTCCGTGGCGCCATCACATCTGTGGACAGGGCATAGTTGATAGCCGCCACACCAGATCCGAGTCCAATGAGTACCATGGCGATGAACAGGAGGAAGAGCATGGATCGGCTCACCACAGGAATGAGACAGCAGCATCCAAGGAAGTTCAAAGTGTTTGCCACGAGATGCGCAGGTCGACGGCCACGAGACTGCGAAAACATGCCTACCACAGGAAGCGTCACATACTGTGTCAGTGTCAGAACAGCAGTCAAAAGTCCATAAATCACTGCGCTGAACGAGCTTCCATCGTACAGCCAGATACAAAACGGCGCGAGGAATATCTTTAGAAGCGATCCAGTAAGAGAGTAGCAAAGCTGGCCGAAAAACAAGTGATAGTACTGCTTCCACATCTCCACCGTCGAATCAACAAGCGGGACTGCATTTTGCAACGTTGCATCGGTCCCTTCCATATCATTCGACATCAAAACAATAAATTAAATTTAAAAAAACTATAAAAAACAAATAAATCAAAAAGAAGAAGAAATAATAATAATAATAACAACAATGATATAAGGTAACATAAATTAATCAATCCAAGAACTTAATAATTAGAACTCGCAGTTCACGACACTTGATAAAACTCTTAACAACTGTACAAATGAACCATGTGAACGCAGGTGCACCACCACCACTTACTGCGGTTTGATGAAGCAATCTAAAACGCACGTAAACAGAACCACTGCCACGCGCCATGCGCATGCGTTTGTTATCTTGGCAACTCCGTCACACGATGCTCGATTCGTTTCGCCCCATTTTGATCATGAAAGCCTTATGCATACGCCGCCGCGTTGCATTCTCGCACACCGACGCTCATATCTTATTTTTATTTTTGTTGTTATTGTCCATGCAACGCATCTATCTATCTTGGGAACGTCGCTCATGCCGAGGAGCGTGTTGGGGGCCTACCCCCTTCCCAATCAATGCCATGCATGTTGTTGGGTTGCAACATTGACTATGGGTGGTCAGCGATGATTATCCGTGGTTAGTGTACAATGTAGGCGTGCATGTATTTTCGGAAGCAAAGAGGTGCTGCTTGTTTAGGTGGTTGGGGTCAGGATGAATGAAAGAAGAGAGAGAGAGAGTAGAGAGAATGAGCTACAGCTGACAGGTCTCTGTCAGTTCTGGGATGAGTCACAAGTCTTCGCGTAAATGTCGCTAACAGAAACTGCCTCTGGCATCGACGCCTCCTCCAGATTGTTGTGGTGCAGTGCATATCGTCCAAGACGGTAGCGCAGAAAGTCACGGAATGTGGAAAATAGCAAAAAATGGTCTTTTGCAGGCGGCGTGAACAGAGTGTCTGGCGGCAACTCCGCCGTCGGTTTCTGCGCAACCCATTCTTCTGCAAACCATTCTGGAAATTCGGAAACGCTTCGCGTTCGGCGCCATCTTTTAGAAGACGCAGCGGTTGCGAGGTCTGTGTCCCCGACGCGGCTTATCACATTCTGGAATCCATGTTCAATGCACGCAAGCTCCAAGTCCCAGCGCTGCCGGCATTCTTTTCTCAGCATCGATTCAAACAGTTTTCTGCGCTTCATTTGAAACTGCAGCAGCCCAAACAAGGCTAGGGTTTTGTGCCGTAGACGGAGAACACGGGCTTCTGCTCGAGCATCTATGGCAACGGCTAGCGCATGGAGAATGCGTACCACTCTCCATAAACGCAGAATAATAATGATGCCGACTAATTCTGTGATGCTGTGGAACGCAATGTCCACAACAAGACTCGTTGCAACGACAACGAGATCAATGACATACCCAACGTGCTTGAAAAACTGGACGCCAAGTCCAAACATGAGAACGAACAATTCAAGAAGAAACAAAGAGAGAATGGTCAACGATCCAATCAACAGACCCTCTCGAACGTCAGCTTCGTCGTGAATGGTACCCGTATCCATCAGCACTTCAGTGATCACAAGTGCCAGATCTGTTAGAATAAGAATGATCACAATCATCTGCACGGTTGACGATTCGATAAATCGCACTGCCCTTTCTCGGAAAGACAGCGCAGCCGAATGAACCCTTGTTGCAGCGCTGTACTCGTTCACAGCCTGGTTGATTTGAGAAACATCGTCGAGATCATTGCATATCCGCATCAGCGACTGAAATGCCACTGGATCCACCGCCAAGCCCGCTTCCAGCGTCTTCATCTTTTGCGCTGCCGCATTCTCAAAAACAAATGAAGGAAACCTGTGATGTTCTTCATCAGACATGTTGTTTTGAGCGGACTCTGTGTGTATGTATGTATATATATATGTGTGGGTGTGTGTATGTTTTGTCCTCGTTTCCGTCTATCTGATGTCCTGCATTGTACAGTGATACTCTGGGTGTCCGCTTTCAGAATTCTTTGTAAGCGGACTGGTGCATCGTTGGCAACTTGCAGTCGGGAATCAGAGTTTTCTCCTCCGGTATTTCTCCCCCCTGACAAGAAACACTCGAAGGCTCTGTTGGATTGTGAAACGCACACATGGTCCACAAATCCCGATGTGTGCGTGAGCAGATTGTCGTCATGTCTGAGCTCCCCGCACCCGGGTTTTGTCAATCGAATAGCCGTGCTTCCATCTGGCTACACAAACTTCAGAACCTCTCTCCGCGAACCGCTCCTTCGCTATCCATCTTTAAACATCGTTATCCATTTTTTCAGTGTTTTTATTTTTTTCAAATTTTTCTTTTTTCCACCCTCATAAATGTTACGTCGTCTGTCTGCTGCGTGCAAGACACATGACATGCACCTCAAGCTTACGACACTGGGCCGCCGCGGGTCGTGTCCGATTCTTGCACACCGGATCTCACAACGTGTACCACCTCGAGGACATCGAGAAAGTCGTCGGGCAAGCTCCCGTCGAGGCGAGGCCGTCGTGCTTCATGCTGTCGCGGGGGCCATTGCGAGTGTCAGCAGCGATTGTTGCATTAAGCACAAGAGCTTGGGGACTGCGAGATCTGGGCGCGGTCGTCACGGGAGAATGCACTTCCGGGACATGCGGCCATCCGTCACTTCAGTGGAAACAAGATCTTCACATGTCCCACAAAGTGCATGTTGGATGACGGATCGATTGTGATTATGGAGCGGTGGTGCACGCAGCTTTTTTTGTTTTTTTATCTTACAAACGCCGAGGCATGTGTTGGGATATATTCCCCTTCCCGAGACTACGTCGCAACATTTGGTTATGCAATGTCAGCAATGGCTATGTATGATATGTGCACAATGGAGACTATGCACTATGCAGAAGGGCCAACGTCTTCCAGCCACAGATCCATGGTGGAAGAACTTGGCTGCACTCGGGGTTTTGTAAACATCTTTTTGAGACACGATGAACCGACTGGGAATGCCGCGATGGTCAAGACCAACGCGACTGCGGGGCAGGCACCGGCAACAGAGTACGCGGTGACCCATCCCATCTTGTCTACGGACTCTGACGCCCACAGCGAGCCGAGGATTCGAGAGAGGGAGCCAAGGGAGGACACATAGCCCGAGAGGGTGGCCTGCGGTCTGGCACCCAGTGTGTGGGACAGAAGGACGTTGATAAGATTCTGCGTGAGCGCAAATCCAACGGACCAGATCAAGAAGGCTCCAAGCATGAATCGCCATGGCGCAACCCACATGGAAGTGTTGCTCGCATTCATGGCGTCATGGTCTTCCGGTTCTTCAGACCATGGTGCTATCAGAAAGAAGCCGACACTCATCGCAAGCAAACCGATCCAAAAGAAGGCAGCCTCGACAATATTGATACCTGCGGGTTGTGCGTTCTTTTTGTTTTCCAGTTTTTCGAGCAAAGGCGGCAGACTGAGAATCAACAAAAGACCAATTCCTCCAAACCCAGAAATTATGCCCGAGTTTTCAGCGACGCTGAGATTGTACATCTTGCTGGTGTAGACCACAAACAGCGTTTCCATGACGGCCGTCGAAAATCTGGATGCAAGCATTGCAAACATCAGAGAGCCGATTATCAGCTTTTCTCGTGGTTGCAAGCCGACAGCTCCTTCTTCACTCAACTCAATGAACGTTCCTTGACTTTGAGAATCCGGCAGATCGTCGAACGGCTGCGTGTCTGGGATCGTAAACCGTGTCAGCGTCCAAACAAAACAGATCACGGCGAAGCAGAACAGAAACATCCCCGGCAACGTATACTTGTCGAACTTCATTCCCCAAAACGAAAAATCGGCAAAACTCAACAATGCGCCAATTCCGGGTGCGACTGCCGCTGCTGCAAGCTGACTCGATGACAACCAAGAGACAAGTCTCGTCCGCTTCTGGCGAATTCGCTGTGCGGGTGCATCGTCTTCCGGGGATTCAGTCTGTGCCTTCACAAAGTCGTGGTACCCCAACCACTCGGAAGCGAGCGAGCAGTACCCGCGTGCCTGGCCAAGAGTACTTGCTCCAACGCCAATCAGCAGCCGCGAAACCATGAACAACGGAATTGAGGGATATGTCGAATACAAGAGGTTACCTACTGCGAGCAGGAAGGAGCACAAGAGCAACACGGCGCGATGGCCGGTCCGGACCGCCTTGTCAGACCAGTATCCAAACAACGGAGCAAACACCATACGAGATGCACTGTACAGTGCATTGAATACGCCGTACATCTGCAGCGTGCCGCCGTTCTGGTGAAAATACGGCCACAGGGAGGCAAGCACGAAGCTTCGGCTGGCCTCTCCAAGGAATGCAACAAACACAACAAGGGCATAGGAAAGCCAAATGTAGTGTCGTTGTGTCTGCAATGCCGCCTCCGCATCTGTCTTTCTTCTCTGTTTCGGATGTCGAACAGTCGCACTGTCCTTCCAGTCTCCGGACCACCGACCAGTATTAACTGTCACCCTCTTGTCCTCGCCATCCGCAGATTCCTCCTCTGGCGCTCTACCTTGGTCAGGCCTGTACTCCAACTCCATCTTAATCTTTGTTTTAAAACGTCACTTTCTGTGGGAATATGAATGAGAACACTGCAACAAAAAAATTTCTTTTTTATATTTTATAATTTTATTGCGAATTGCAAACCCCCCTTGACGTTGAAGAATCTTTTTTATTTTTTTCCATGTCGGTGTTTGCATAGCAATGTATCCACGGTGCATACATCGTTGCTCTTCGAGTGTCCTGGTGGAACCACCAATCTTGTATGAACACGATGCAGCACAAAGAAAACGCACTCGCACCGCCCGCAGGTTCTGTCTTCGAGCAACTGTCGTACGAAGAATCGTGGCAGAACCGTCATTGAAAAGCTCGCCTCTCTCTTCCTTTCTCTTTCGAAGGCTTTCCTGTTCATAATGCTGTCTTTGGTTGCCATTGCACCCAGTTCGGGAAGAGGGCTTCAGCATGCAGTATTTGTATCAATATGTGGATGTGCATGGCAGGAAGCTGTCGGAGCCTGCACTCTTCAAGGAAGATTATCCGGATGTTGGACTGCAGCGACTGCTATTTTCTGCAATGCCTGCACCGACTTTGACGGTCGAGCACTATGCGTCCGTGGAGTCAGTCACGACGTCAGATCCACTCCGAACAGATACGTTTTCCTTTTCCGACGGACTTGATTTTCCAAACTGTCCGGTGACTCCAACATCCAACCAAAAGCCAAGATCCAATGAGGATGTTCCTTCGTTTCCGAGTTGTCTTCTTCGACAAAACCCAGGGGACTTTGCCTCTGTTGTGGGGTTCGGCCAGATCCAATCCGCGCTGTTTG
>VRVR01000006.1:348595-445463 GCA_009859145.1 Andalucia godoyi
GATCCGATGGCAGCTGGATGTATGTGAACGTGGAGTCATCCCGCAGTCCAACCAAGATTCTGCTGGCCCGACGTACCCTTTCGATTGGATTGGGGTTACAACGCCTGCACTGCCTCTGGTTCTTCGACATGGCATTGGTGACTGTTTTGAACCTAGCAAAACACGAATTGTGTTTGAAAAGTCAAATCTGGCAAATCCGCACTTGTGGGTAGAGAGCGAAGCGCATGGACATCTTGTTGTGTCGATGCACGACGTTCCTCGCGAGTCCATTCGCGGCTACGAAGCGGAGATAAGTGACTTGAGGGCAAAGTTTCAACGACGGCTGGATCGACTGAGAAGCTTCATGGAGCAACGTGACGTGATTCTGATTCGGTACCAACGACGCGATGATCCCACCGATCCTGCTTTGTGGACGGATGCGCTTCGCGATACGTGTGCATTCCTGAGAGAATCATTTCCATTGCGCAAGCATTTGTGCGTCGTAGTGATGCATGCGTCGGCTCCGATGCACGAAGTCCCGTCCGATGCATTTCGAATCGATATTGATTGCCTTCCTCTGGTCCAACAGCGGGATCCAGACAACTGGCAAGAACATCATTACAATTGGCCGTTGGTGTTTCAGATGGCTCGCAATGAGCACTCTCGGCGCTGGAATCAGCAGCTTTTCTCACATTCTGCATAGTATCCTAAAGTAAACACACCAATTTTATACCTTTGTTTTCTTCTTGAGCGGGCGATCCACGACATGCTACCATCTCGTCCAGCACCCGAAAAAGTCACTGCACCTCCGCGATCGTCGAATTTTGCAGCCGGGATAGCGTAAAGTACATTATATGAACGCCGGATTCGCCGTATTATGACGACGGGGGTTGGAATTGAAGCACCGACACAAACATCGGTCCAAAGCCTCCTTGGTTGCGATCTGGCATGATGTACAGCCCGCGCTCTGATCGATCAGGAGCAAGATCACTGAGTCCAACTCCACCGCAAGCGGACCTGCACAGCCCGTGCCACTCCGGAGGAGCGTCAGAAACAATACGTACCGGCTGGTCGGTATCCAGCACACCATCCAGACCATACCTCTGCAGGTTCCTTTCCAACTTGCGCGTAAAGTTGTCCACAACACTGTCGTTTTCTAATGGAGATATGGAGCACGTGCTGTACACGACGCGGCCGGACGGCTTGATCAGATGGGCAGCAGAAAGCAAGAGCTGAAGCTGCCTTTGTGCGTTCTGCACAGTTCGGGCAGGCGACCACTTTTCCATTTCGGCTGGATCGGCAAGCAGGTGTCGTTCGGAAGAACAGGGGGCGTCCACAAGGATGAAGTCAAATGAGTGCGGCGCAAACTTTGCGAATAGCTTCGACGGATTCGTAGCATCGATTCCGATGACACCGAGCTTACCCATGCTCTGCGGCGCACCGACCATCCATTCCTCTATCACCCTTCTGAGCCGCACACGACGCTGTTGACTAACATCATTCGAGAAGATTTCAAAAGACATAGAAGAGTCCCTCGCAGCAAGTAAGTTAGCCAAGGCAACGGTCTTTCCACCCGGAGCTGCGCACATGTCCAAAACACGTACGAGTTTCCGTTCCGAGCTTGCCGCACCCCGAAATGCCGGACACGAGGACATGATCGGCGACAACAAGCTCACGCACGGCAACACAGACGCTGCATCCAAGTGGTACACCGGCTCCGACAGACCGCTGTCGCGAGGCTCCTTAGTCGCAAGGACTCTGTCGTTGCTCGATCGAGCGTCGCCTTTGGATTCCGGCAGCAGTCGTGAAAAAGGGAACGGAACTGCAATGTGAGTAACGGGTCTTTGCATCGCCCGGACGAGTGAATTCCATCGTGCTGCGCCGTAGATCCCGCTGTAGTACGCATGGAAGCCATCAAGCCCATAACGCATACTTATGCTCCCACTTTGTGCTGCCCCAGAGCCTCTGCACGGGACGCCTCACCAGTCACACAGCGCACCTGTCTTCCTATGTTTCTCTCCAAAAAAGACCGCCCGTCGATTTCCAAGGACGCTTTTCCCCATTCAACAGAACAAAACAAACGAACAAACAAAGGAAAGAAAAGGAAAAAACCAGAATAAACCGAAAATGGACCGTAGTCAGTTGTCAGCGTACGACAGGCCATCTTCTCATCCCCAGCATCAACGGGCAAATCCGCCGTCCAGACTGGACGTGACGTCACCGTTTCCTATTTTGGGACGGACTTTACTGCAAAAGAGAAAAACTCCCGAAGAAAAAACCCGATTAGCAAGCAGCAACATCGACCAAGTTGAAAGCAAGAGAGAGAGAAAAAAACGTGATGTTTTTCGTTTGTCAAAGTGTGAATACGGAACAGTGGAGCAAAGAGTTGGGGGTTATCTGTGGTCTTCCTGCTTGTCTGAACAACAAGGAATAAAACAATCAAACAAAACAAACAACAGCAACAACCACGGGTAGGATATAAGAGGATGCCAGAAATCCAAGTGGAGACGATCGATGGAGAAGCATTCACCGTTGATCTGCCACATTCGTCGTCGGTACTGAGACTTAAAGAAGAGATTTCTCTGCACACATCGGTTCCTATTTTTGCACAACGGCTTGTTCTTCGCGGCCGGATTTTGGAAGATGCTGCGTCCACAGACACCTTGTTCTCGACTCTGCAGGTGTATGATCGGTTCGTGGTGATGCTCCATGTTGACTCGGTGTACATGAACAGACATGTGAATTGCGACAATTCAAATCCAGGACGTATGTATCTCTCTCTCTCTCTCTCTCTCTCTTCTTTCTCGATAAGTTTTTTTGAAATATATGTGTCACTAACCCGAATGATTTTTGGCGTGAAAGCAGAGGTGAATCTGCAGATGCCTGGGGTGCGGGTTGGCCATTGCATGGTTCGAGTGGATGCTCGAACAGCCTTGTTGTTTGGAGGAGTGTCGCAGAAGGTGTACACCAATGATGCGTTCTTGTATGATGTGGAGACGTACAGATTTGAAAAGATCGCAATGACGGGCGATTTGCCTGAACCGCGGTCCGATCATGCTGCGTTTGTGTATGGCCACAAGCTGTGGACCTGGGGTGGGCGATCGAGCAACCAGTTCTTTTCGAGGATTCATTGCATGGATCTGGACACACATCGATGGAGTATTGTGTACCAGAATGGCGGGTTGGAGCCTCCCGCACGAGCTCGGTTTTCATACACGGTTTTCCAGAACCTCTTCATTGTTTTTGGCGGATATGGACCGCGGTTTGACCTGATGCAGGATCTGTGGATCTTCAACTTGGATACGATGCGCTGGGTCCAAGCTGCGCAGCTTGGGAACGTTCCGCCTCCTATTGCCGGAATGTCAATGTGCGTTATGGAGGATGAAATTTGGGCATTTGGAGGTCTGTCTGCCAGCTTTTCAAATGCCGTGTACGTGCTGAATCCGCATTCATTCACTTGGAGGTTTGTGCAGACAAAGGGGATGCAGCCTGCTCCGCGAGGAGTGCATATTGCTTCTGCATTCGACCGGAAAATCGTCGTGTTTGGAGGCTTCAGCTCGCAATCGAGATTCAACTCGTTCCATGTGCTGGATACGCGATCGCTCGAATGGACCAGACCAGAAGTCGACTTTGAGCTCCACGGTCGTTCTGCCCACGCTGGAGTACGGATGGGACGTCGACATTGGCTGATCTATGGCGGCGAAAACGGTGCTGTTGTGTTCTCGGATCTGGCAACATTGGAGTTGCACATGTCAGACTTGTAGAAGAAATACCATCATTTGCAAAAAGAACAGAACGCCGGGGTACGTACGAGCAAGCATCTGCCTTTTCATTTATTTATTTACCCTCCCAATACCAATAAACGTGAAAAGAATACCAAAACATTGCACTGCCTGCCTGCCTGCACCCAGCACTTAAAACAAAAACAAAAATTAAAAATTAAAATTAAAAAAAAATAATTAAAAGAAGAAGAAAGAGGCCAGGATTACAAACCAAGACGCGCTCTGCGCTCTTCCATGGACAACGAGTCCAAATCTTCAGAATTCCGACCGACCTGCAACCGGGGTCGGAAAATTCCTCTTCCAAAGTACTCGGCAATGGTACGGAAACCATCCTTTGACTGCTCGAGGTTCTTGAAGAACTGTTCGTGTTGGTACGCAGCATTCTCGTGCTGCCGTCGGATATCCAGAAATCGCCGATTGCCCGGCGCACAGATCGGACATTCCGATTCATTGTCGCCCATGCAATGCAAATGGAAGGAATGCATGCACATAAAATGAACCGCAGGCAAGTCTAGAGTGGAGCCGCAACCTGTGCATTTCGACTGCTGGAAGATCCGAGCAGAAGTTCGAAGATCATCAATCTCCTGCTTCATCTTGCGTGTTTCCTCGCGGAACTTGGATATCGCCGCTTCATCGTCGGAAATGGAAGCCTGTTCCTTGGCCAGCAACTGCATCAAGTAGTCCTTAACCGACGCCAGAGTGAGGGCGTTCGATCGAGAAAGAACCTGGAGAACAGAGAGCGGAGGAAGCATGCCACCCTTGTCAATCGAATCCAGCATCCGACGGATGTTCCCCGAATAGTCTGCATCGGGATGGTTGGACGACAGGTCGGCAAAATATGCCAACACCTGAATCCACATGTTTGGATCAGAGGCAGCATAAGCCTCGCACGTCTTGACGACATTCTCTGCATCATTTTCATCCATATACAGCTGCAAAATGTCGTGGTAGAGCTGCATCTGCGTGTACAGAAACAGCGTTGCGGGCCGGAAACCACTCTCCTGCACAAGCATCAACGCATGCTGCGGATCGTAATTTGCAGAATCCGACTTCAAGAGCTTCATCGATTTCGTTGTGTCAGGATTGTTGAACGCAGCATCGCTGACAGCATCCTCTTTCAGGTAGACCTCAAGCATGGTGTGGAAGATACGTTGCGAACACTTGGGAACACGAGAAACGACAAATTCGAGGAACGCAATAAGCTCCTTTGGCTGATCAACAAAGCAATGCAAAAAATCTTCTGCGTTTGCCCGTTGCAACGTCGGAATAGGAGGGGTCGAAGGAACATCGTCACCTGACAGTAGCGCCGCAGAAGAAGGCTTCGCACGAGGAGCCGAAAACAACTTGTCACGCGCAGATGCACTTGCAGTCGGAGTGGACTCCTCCGATTTAGCAGGCTGCAAAAGCTCGGCGAGACTGTGGACCTCTGAGCCTGATTGCTGATCCTTGCGAACGGGCTGCACCGTCTGCGATGGAGAGTTCTTCTTGATTTCCTCCGCAGCAAGTGCATTCTGCTTCGCAACGCTCGCATCCTCGCGGGGCTTCTCGCGTTCGCGCTCAGCAGGCTTTGGATCATCATCCTTGTCCCTAGACACGCGATACATGATATTCCGGAAAATGCCATTCATCTTTTTCCCGAGAGAGATCGAAGTGGAATCCTTCGGCTGCTGTTGCAATTGCGGATCTGATTTTCCCACTGCTGGTGCCGTTGCAGCTTGCTGATGAGGCTCCTTCTCTTCTCGCTCCTTCTCTGGAGCCGAAGGAGCTTGGGCAAAGGACTTTCTGCTCTTGGGCTTGTAATCTGTGCACAGCACCTGCAAAAATTCACGTGCATTCTTAGGAACAGCAGTGCACAACAGCGTGCCGTACTGTTTCATGAACGTTTCACAGTATGCAAATTCAAGAGTGCTCAGAAATTCGAGCGCATCGGAATACTGCTTGAGGTCGTCCAGCAAAATCTTCATGCACCAGTCATGTTCGTTGTGCTTCAAGGCGAGGAAAAGCGCGTGTTCATGGTAACTTGCCTGTCTGCAAACGCGAATGGCTGTATCAACATCGTAGTGGAGTTCCGAATTTCTCTTGATGAACGCGTCCAACTTGGCAACATCTTTGAGCTTCGTGTAGCAGTTGATCAGAAGCGTTGTATGATCTGCCGTCGCCTTGCTCTTGGTGTGCAATTCTTCCAGATACCGCGTCAAGTTGTGGATGCGCTGAGCATCCAAAAACTTCCGGATCACATATGACGGCTCGAGACGGCCAATCGTTCGAATATACTGCGATACCGCCTGATCGTAGTCTCCCTTGGAGTACGAATGGTCTCCAAACTTTCGGAAAATGTCCGCGACGAAGGCATCGTCGAGATTTGAAGACTGAGCCAAGTTAACCGCAATCTGGTACAAGTTCTTTCGAAAGAGAGTATCCAATTTCGTCTGGATGTCCTTCTCCTCCAACTGCACCATTCGCTGCACCGTGGTTCCGTCCGGCTTAAAGTCGTCGATCACCAAGAAGATCGAGCCCCATTCCGATACGACATGCTTGACCGGTCCGAAGATTCCCGAGAATGCAATCAGCTTGTTTCGGAGATCGTACACATTCACCGACGATCTTCTTGGATCCTGCGCATCCTTTCCGATCACAACCAAGTAACTTCGGAACCATCCGAGCTTCGTCTTTTCTCCCTCAAAGGCAAAGCAAGGGCCCCTGCCTTCCGCACCGAAGAAAAAGACCGCTTCTCGCTGCCCAACCGCGATGTCACGATCATCGGTGATTGTCGACAGACCAAGCGGGCATCCGCGCATGTCAAGCACCTCGTCGGACTCCCCACGGCTGGAAATGCGAATGGAATGAACCTCATCCGTGGTACTGACCAGCAAAGCATACTCTGCACCCGGGATCTTTCGCAGCCCGATGTTGGTTACGGTTGCCCCTGGTCCAAAGATGCATTTTCCAGCTTTGGTAACCTTTTCACGAGCAAGATCGCCGCGGAACAGATGGATTCTGCCGTCGCTCAACCCAACGGCAACAAGCGACAGATCCTCAGAGGCATCCAACGCAGTCACCGAAGGCAGCGGACTCGTTTGCTTTGTATTGAAAATCTTGATAGTTTTAACCAAATCAGGTTCGTCATTCTCCAAATTCCAAATCTTGATTGTTCCTTGGTTCACACCTTCGCCATCATCACCAACTGCAACCAAAAAGTTGCGTTGCTTGCACTGATGGACCAACGTAACAGCCGTCTGAAACGCTTGGAACGCTGTCAACGTGAAATTTCGCGAAAGAAACCGAATGCTACCCGTCGAATCTCCAAAAAGTATTCTTCCGCGTCCCGAAGAAACACACGTCACATCAATCGCCTACAAAAATTCTCGCAATTTCAAAACAACAACGACAACGACAAATGCACAATACAATATTGTAGAAAAAACCAAACCCTTAGCAACAATAACCCAACCAGTCCGAAACCAATGTACAAAAAATATACAAAAGGAAGGAAATCATCACAAAATAGAAAAGAACATACTTCAATTCCAGCATGAGGCTGAGTCTGACCCTCCTCCTTCACGATAGCCTTTTCAAAAAAGGCGAATTTTTTCCACTGAAACATAAGACGGACAGCAGGGGGGAGAAGAAAGGGTGGAGAAAAAAGCACAATGAACCGACGCGGTGGGAGAAAAAAAAAGAAAAGAATGGGAAACAAAAACAATATATAATAAGATTAAGAAGACGAGGAAAACATAAGATTGAAAGAGAAAAGAAAAAAACGAAAAGGACAGAAACGAGAGAAAAAGCCAAGACTGAAAAGCTCGGTCGAACTCTACGAGGCGCAGAGAGACACAGAGAGAGAGAGAGAGAGAGAGAGAAAGGGAGGGAGAGAGAGAGGGGCGCTGGGAAAGATGGGATGAACTACAGCCGTTGCTGCTGCTTGAGGCTCATGCGCGATGTTTTTTCTTTTGTTTTTGCAAGAGGAAAGGAGGGTTTTATTGTTTTAAATCATGTTTTGTATAATAACAATAACAATAACAATAACAATAACAATAACAATAACAATAATAATTCTTGGCTTCCTTTTTCTTTCAAGTGACGATTTTGATTTTGATTCATGAGTGGGCCAAGTAGCCAGCCGTCTGCATCTCTCCCGGGAGACGTTACCAAGAATCTGACAGTCTCGGATCTGTTTGCAGTATGTGTCCAGTCGCTTTCCGTATTTTTATTTTATTTTTTAGATCTTGTTTCTGACAGAAAGTGCTCATGTTATTATTGATATGGGAGGAAATTAGGCTCGCGTCTCTGAGATTGACGAGTTCCGGAATGTAGTTGGTACATTTCAGGGTACGAAGCGGGTGTTTCAGCTGTTGCCACGATACATGCGGCGAAGAGCAATGAGCCATAATCCGCATCTGGTTCCCAAAAAGCTTCGTGCAGCTGCAATCCGAGAGGTTGACCAATCTGGACACGGAGTTCCGAACCGTACTCCAAGGAAGCTCCGCAGAAAACCAAAGAATCTAATGAGCGAGTATTCGCGGCGGTCAAGGGAATTCAAATGGCTTGAGACGCACATTTGGCATGCAAAACGTATGCACATGGTTCCTCTTTGGGGCTACAAGATTGCGCGAGAGACCTGTGCAAGGACCATTCGGTCTCTGATGTTCTCTCAACGAAACGGATGCTCCATTTACGACGCTTCGCATTTTTCTACGATCCAGATTTCTGCTGCGGACTCAATCGATGATTTGTGGTCGGTTCTGAGCACCATTGTTCCGGATTTTCAGATTGGAACGCTGAGAAGTGACAAGAGCTTTGTATCGGGGTCGCGGTTTGCAGAGGCATTACTGTATCAGCCCGGAAGGTATCCATTTGGGTTCTTGTGTCCATGCCACGTGCTGCTTCGACAATTCGACGGTGCCACCCAGAACCCTCAAATGTGGATCGTGGTGCACCCTAGCGCAGTCGATGCCGTCCGGAGTTTGCTGAGCACGATGGCTTCGACTCTCGATCCGTCGCGCAAGATTGCGATTGTTGTAGATGACTTGACATTGAAGGTGAACCGTTTTGAATTGCGAGGATCGCGCTCCCACGCAATTCTTCGTTCCGTGCTGCGTGTGAACGATGCAAAGTCGTCCAAACACTCTGTGGCGGTGTGGAATGCGCTGTCAATTTTGCAATCGACAGACATCCTTCCACCACACTCTGTTCTTGCTTTGGAAGTCGATGATCCTCGAGCTTCCTTTCCACCGGTTCCGCAGCGATTGGCGAAGCTTCCCCCGGCCGACACGTTGATGCGGGAACAGATGATTTTGGCGCGACTGGCAGCCAGCTGGCCACGATCGAAAGTTTGCGATTCACCGCTCTGGGATGTTGACAAGAGGAACGCAGCTTCCTCTAAAATGCAAACAGAGCAGGAGCTGAACAAGCGACGACGGAGTCGCTTACTCCGGGGGCTGCCTCCCCGGCTCGAAGCCAAAGATGGGGATCTGATGCAGACCGTTCCCATTTTGCTCCTCCAGAATGGCAATGGATGGGATCTCATAGTGCCTTCCTGTTGGGGATTGGTGTTCTGGAGGTCTTTGTACGTCTGCGGTGGTCGTGCAGCGGCACTTGCCGACCGTCATCGACGGATGACTGATCGTTGCCTCCCGTCTTTCCCCGAAGATTCGATCGATACGGTTCCATACTTGTGGATGGCAAGCGAACGCTCGCTGCAGTTAGCGGAAATGTATCATCGAAAACCACCTTCGAAGCGCATCAACTTCGAACTCAAGAACATCGACTCGCCTTTCCTTCCAGAGTGGCAGAATGCAGTCGGCTCTCCGTGGCCATGGCCGCTGACTGTGGATGTGGATCTGCTGCAAGTTCGCTCATTTATTACTGAAGCTCAGAAGTTCCGTATGTGCAAGGAAACAAGACGGATGCTTTGCAAGAAATCAGAACGCGAAGATCTCGAAGACGAGGGCGTGGTGGGTAATGTGTTCACGAGATTGCTGACGGCTGAGGAACACTTGAAGAAGGAAGTGCAGTATTTCGTCATTCGGGATCCCCCGACGTTGAAGCTGCTGTCTGCCCCAGCGACTTTGCTGCAGTTCGTGGACTCAGCTCGCTCGCAAGTCCTTGAGCGGGCGTTTGTTCGGATTGCAGTCACCATGATTAATCGCGGAAACCCTTCGGAAAATGCAATTTTGTGTGTCCCGCGTGCGGAAGATCTATCCCGACTGGATGCAACGTCTCGATCACAGCCGCTGCTGGATGGTGAGCTGGCGTGGGATGGCGCTCCCCTTGCGGAGCGGCTCATCGCTGGGTATCTGACATCGCAAATGATGTCCTTTACTAGCGGGTGCGGTGTGGGCGTGGGTTGTATTTCTCTGAAGCGATTGGCGCAGTGGGCCGCTTTTTGCCGTAGCGTCCAACGACTCGATGACATGTTTCTGATGTTGTGTTGCAATAACGAATCTGACATTTGCAGATTCTGCAGATTCGAAGTCATCTCGCAAACGGATCGATTATAAATAGAAATAAGAAGCAGATGCAGGAGAGGAACGACAAGAGAAATTCTATTTTACCCAATCTCGTTTGGCTTTCTTTTTTCTTTTTTTCCTCTTCTTCTTCTTCTTCTTCTTCTTTTTGCTTTGCTGTTTGGTTTGCTTTGAAAGTCGCGTTACACGCCCGCTGGGAAACTATTGATCTCGCCTTGCTCGACCCGGTGAGTTCCGTTTTCATCCCATTCCAACTTGATTCGCATAACTACAGATTTTGTACCGTGCATCGAATTCGTGACACGAACTTCCTGGTGGACCCACGAAGAACCATTCGCGGGAAGATTCTTGCTGCTGGCAGTCTTCAATTCCAGTTTGATGTATTTGGGAACAGCAGCTTGGAATACAAAGTTTTCGATCTCGTGCGGGTTATCGTTCCGGAAAGCAAAGCGCATGGCAGTGATTTGCGGATTCGTAGGGTGTTTCTTGAAGTCCGATCGGATTGTGATTCCGAACTGATTGAACAGGTCCTTTGCAGGAATGTCTCCAGAAGCAGCAGATGCGGCGGCATGTGATGGGCCACCAGAAGATGGGACTGTTGCATTTCCTGTGGGGGCCGCCGGCTGCACAACAGGTGCAGGCGCAGGCGCCACATGCGCAATAGGCATCGGTGTCAGCAAATCGGCTGTTGTGTCATGATAGGCAGACCGATACGGGGCCGGAATCGACCCAGCAGCGGAGGAAGTCGTCATCGACCCAAAGCCGCTGAGCAAATCATCAACCCCAAGTTGCTGAGACGGTTTTGCTGCGGGGGCACTAGCGGTAGTCGTAAGGCCCATACCGCCAAACAAGGATCCGCCAGTCAGCGGAAGTGCAGCCGCAGAGGATCCGCCAAAATCCAAAAGCGCATCAATATCCGATGCAAGATTGTTTGGCTTCGGAGCAGCAGCCGCAGTACTACCAGCAGGACCTGACGGCGAAACCGGCAGGAGATTGCCTTCCGCGAAGTTGTGTCCCGCATTTGATGAGCTCGGAGAACTGAGAGCCGCGAGATTTGCCTTTTCGTAGGCTGGTAACTTGTCAAGCAGACGGTTTCGGACAGACGGATCACGGTTCGTGACAATCAAGTAAAATTCGTGAGCACGCGATTGGAGTTCGAGAGGAACAGCTCGTCGGAATCGATCAATCATTTCTGCAATTCTGGTCCTTGACTCGCTGGATGGCAGTCTCACGACCAACTTGGTTGCGGCAGTCAACGCATACAGCTGAGAGCGCATTGACAACGGTGTGCGCAACACATAGTCTACAGCATCAAGAATCCTTGACTCGGTGACCGGAGAATTGGACTCCGGTTCCTCTGCTCCGCCATCCGGAAGTCTTGCTGCAGCCACGTTTGTTGGCGAGGCGTACGGAACCAGCAGGAGCTCTCCAAACTCTCCGATTGTCCAGCAGGCTAATTCAATCACCTTTGGCTGCGACACTTGTGTCTGGTATGCCTCCAAGTATCTGAACATCTTCCGAACAACATACGGTTGGATTTCGGGGGCTTTCGAAACAACAGACACGAGCATTGCGATGTGGTCGTATCCAACAAACCGCCCTGCAACGCGCAGCAAGTCCACTGCCCAGTCCACGTGCCACTTGGGAGAAGGTGCATATTGCTCAATCAATGTGCACAGCTTTGGAGCAATGTCTTCTTTCATGTCGTCCTTGGAAGCCTCCAAAAACAAAATCATCTCCGGAACCAGGATATCAACATTTGTGGACCTTGCAAGCGCACACACCAAGTCAGCAGCCCGCTTCTGAATGGAGACATCAGGATCACGCAGGCACTCGAGCACCGTTCCTCTGTGTTTCTGAATGGCAGCAGAATCTCTCTGCACGACTCTTGAAAGAGAATGAAGAGCTGTATACCGCAGGTTGTTATCCTTGTTGGACAGAAACCGGCCAAGCACATTGACAGCGAGGACACGCATCGGCTGCGGAGAGGCATCCAGCTCCATGATGGTGTGGCAGCATTCGTACAAGACTGCATTTCCTGCGTTCTTTCCCTGTTCTGTGTTGGTCGCTACCAATGCCAAAATTTCAATGATGGCTTCTTGCTGGCTGCTTCCCATCTCCATCAGCAAACGCAGCAGGCGGATGATCTTAACCTGCAAAAACGGATCTGCAACACCTCCCACATCGTGCTCGACAGCAGAATTCGAAGCAAGCAAGTTCCTAAGCAGCCGGCACAAAAACGGCACACATTTTCGGTCAATCAGCTCTGCAATATCCGCATTCACGAGGCAGCATTCGTGGGCCAGCTGAACAGAGGCAACCAGCATTCCATGGTTCTTGTCTTGCAACATATTCACAATCTTCTCACCTACCAAGTCCACCAAATCGGAGACTCTTCTTACCGTCCGAACAGCAGCCAAGGCAGCCTTTTTGCGAATGTACGCATTGGAATGATCGCACATTTTGAGTACTGCCGGCAGCAGATCCCTCAGCATGGACTCGTTTCCAATGTTTGCCAGCGTATGAATCGCCAGCGCTTGGACCAATGCATTCGTATCCAGCATATCCTTTGCAATCTGGTTTTGCACAAGCGTCAGCATATTGTCATCGTCTTCAAAAACAAGAGCAATTGCAAGGTATCCGACGCGCTTCTCAGGGAACTTCTCCGACGTAATAAGAGTAATAGCAGCCATCTTCCCCCAGCTGACGTCATATCCCAGCATATGCATGTACATGATCTTTGCGACATTCCGGGCTCGATAGGGGTTCTCGTCGTCCTTGATGGCCGTCCGAATCGATGCTCCTTCACGCGCAACAACGTCACGCTCTTCCGCAGCAGTCTTTGCCGCTCGCACTGCTCGAATCAACTCTCTTAATCGACTCGTCATCCAAAGCAAACAAACCAAAACCAAAACCAAAACCAAAACCAAAATAACAATGATAGCAATGATAATAATAACAACAATAGTAATAATTAAAATTGAGTCCCTTCTCTTTTCCCCCTCTTCTTTCTCTCTTCTTCTTCCTTCTTTCCTTGTTCGTGAGAAGCAGCGAGCGATAAGAATCTTTTCAACAAGTATAAGAAACAGCCATCAACAGAGAAGGAAAAAGAAGAAAGCAGGAATGGAACGAAAGGATTTCACAGCCGGAAACAAAATGACTTGAAGGGAAAGTTTCCCTTTTGGCCGTGGCACAGGGGAAATTGGGGTATTACCCTCAAGCGAATGCCTCCTCCCAAAACATTTGGCTTACAGGCTGCGCCTCAAGCAGATTATTTAATGAAAAAGCGCCCTTTTTTATTATTATAGATTTACAATCAGCATCAGCGCCCATCCAAATGAGTTCCCCCTTTGAGTGGGACATCCGTGGGTCTGCGCACCCCAAAACACCGACAGCCTATTCTTTCGTCAAAGCTCTCGAATTGATCAATTAGTACATTCGTCAGAAACCGTTTGGACTCTGGGAACCAAAAAGAGGAAGACGGGAAAGGCGCACCATCGGGCGTTCAAGCAGGCCTTGGAGAATATGGTAACGAATATCAGCAAAATCTCTTGGAACGCGTCCATTCTGTTCAATCAGCTTCTTCTGTTCCATATGCGAAACGGAACCAGAGTCCCAAACTTGGTTCCTGGAGGGATTCGACACTGCGCACGGTGGGCAACATCGATCCACGCAAAGAATTGCTCTGGACACGGAAGCCATCAAGCCTCATTCCCCAGTAGTACAATACAAGACAAACTTTTTTAACTATCATTCCAGCATCCTTCTCAAAAGGACCCAAGCCATCGTCTCCGGGAGGGGCGGTTTGCGATGCTGTGAATCCGCCCATTGCACGGCTCGGCGCTGGAAGTCCCGAGACAAGAATGCGGCTCTCAATGTTCGACAGTGTCTCATTGGGCCTCGACACTGCACACGTGCGCCGCTGCGGCAACGACAGCAACAACGACGACTGCAATCAGTAGCAGCAATCGGGCAGAAGAAAAAGGTCGGCCTTCATTCAACAGCGACGTTGACGACTGTCAAACTCAGCTGTACTATCCGATGGTATTCACAAGACGGGAGGATTACATTGAGGTTTCGTCGGACAACAGGTGTCAGAGGCTTTTTTTTTCTTCTGTAGCCTCCATTGATGCTGCAGTTCGGCCTTTTTATTACTATTTTTTAAATTTTTTTTGCTAAGGGAGCTGTCTGTCCCCTTCATCTGAATGAATGCTTGGGCCTGTTTGACCTCTCTTCTTATTTTCTCCATTCACGCTTTTCGGATTCTTTTTTGTCCTATTTTCTCATTCACTCCCACGCTCACTTGCTCACTCTCTGTTTACTGTTGTTTGTACTCCGCGAATCCGAGTTAGAACACTCCGTCTTCCCGTCCAAGGAAGAAGAAGAAAGAAAGAAAGAAAGAAAGGGGGGAAAGAAAGAGATTGGACAGATATTGTACTTCTGGTTGTCGTAGGGTTTTTGCTGCATCCTTCGTCTTTCTTTTCTGGGTTTCAGGCTCTCTTTGGTGGCAGAACTCGAGCAGACGAAAGAACCTTGGACTGAGGCACTGTTCATTTCATCTTTTTTTAATTATCAATTCTTGGTGTTGCTCTTTTTCTTTTCAATTTAAACAGAGCGTGCGTGTTTTTGTTTTCTTTTTTTCAAAAGGGGAAAACAAAAACAAAAAAAAAGAAATCTTTAAATAGGTGTGGGGATTCTTAATTTCTGAGGTTTGACAAGTGAGAGGATGGAGATCAGTGTGGATGAAAAGCGAAGTTCGTCGGGCGATATGCCGAGTCCTATGGAGGCGTCTCGAAAGCTTGCTCTTTCCGACTTTGAGATTGGAGATCAGCTTGGAGAGGGATCGTTTGGGCGTGTGGTGAAGGCCAAGCTGAAAGGTACTGGGGAGACATTTGCGCTCAAAATCGTGAACAAGGCGATGATTGTGAAGCTGAACAAGCTGGGCACTGTCAAGGCGGAAAAGGAGATACTCAATTCAATCAAGCATCCATTCATCATTGAGCTTCGCGGGACGTTCCAAGACGAGGAGAACTTGTACTTTTGCTTGGAATTGGCCACTCGAGGCGAGCTGTTTTACTACATTCGCAAGTATGGGCCGTGTTCCATGACGGCAGCACGACACTATGCCGCCGAAGTCATCTGTGCACTGGAGTATCTGCACGCACGGGGCATTATTCACCGTGATTTGAAGCCGGAGAACATCCTGCTTTCGGAGAACTGGCACATCAAGCTTACAGACTTTGGAACTGCAAAGGCAGTCGATGAAAATGCTGCAGGACAGAGAGCCACGTTTGTTGGAACTGCGCAGTACGTGGCTCCGGAAACGCTCGAGAACAACATCACGTCTCACCATTCCGACCTGTGGGCCCTTGGCTGTGTGATCTTCCAGCTCATGGCTGGAAAGCCTCCATTTGAAGCTGAGTCGGAGTATTTGGTTTTCCAGAAGATCCTCGGACTCGAGTATGTGTTTCCGGAAACGGTCTCCGAATCTGGTCGCGATCTCGTTTCTAGTTTGTTGCAGAAGGATCCGCAAAAGAGACTAGGCGCCACGTCGTACGCCGAGCTTAAAGATCACCCTTTCTTTTCGGGGTTGCAGTGGGATAAGCTGCAGGATATGACTCCTCCGACGCTAGTCAAGGCCGAGGTCGATGAAAAGGTGAAGCGGCAAAGATCCCAGTCTGTTATTGATCCCAAGGAAGTTGCTCGCTGGTCAGCCTTCCTTTTACCTGGAGAATCGATACTGGAACTTGGGTTGGTTGTGAAGAGACGAAAGATGACGTCTAAGAAGAGAACGCTGATTCTGACGGATACCCCGAGGCTCTTCTATGTTGCCCCAGATACAATGGAGCAAAAGGGAGAGATTCCATGGAGCCCCGAACTCTGGTGTGAGCTGAAGAACGACCGCGACATCATTGTGCACGTCCCCGGAAGAAACTATGTCCTGGAGTGCTCCGACAATCGTGCAAACTCTTGGGCTTCTGCCATCAACAAACTGAAGATTGCGGCGAATAAGTAGTCGTTCTTCCTTTCCCCCAGTTTTCTTTTTGATTTCTTGACGTGTTCTTTCTGGTGCTCCTTGTCTTTTGTTCACTGCCGTGTCGAAAACGACTATTGTCTGATGTGTTTTTCATTTTTCTTCTGCTTTTATAATTTTTAATTTTTAACTGTTTAAATCAATCCCCCCCCCCCCCCCCCCGTCGAGCCTGGCGCTCCTCTTACCAAAACGAGGATTTCCTGGATGCTCTCGACTGAAACTCGTCAACTTTAATTGTCTGTTCTTCCATGTCCTTCATTTTTGTGATGTCGTGTGTTTTTTTAATTATTTTTTTGTATGCCATTTTTATTAAAAAGAAAAAGGCCTCCTCCGAGTTTGTTCTGCAAATGGAAAGTCTTTTCTGTTATTTTATTCTACATTGTATTATATTATATAATATTCTTCGGGGAATGGGTTCACCATGTTGGGCTGAAGAACATCTCATGTCTGCAGAACGACTGCATGTTCCCCCACCCCACTTTCCTTCGCACAGTAAATCAGAAGAAGACAAGAAACACGGTCTGTCGCCACCCTTGTGAAAAACGGTTGTAGTGCAAGTCGGCTTCTGTTGGCGAATCGAAAAAGTCGAGCACCAAACGCTCAGCATCAAGCCGATGTCAGCCCAACCCTTTTTTGCAGTCGTGTTTCTCATTTTACCAAAATCTACCATATATTTTTTTTTCGACTCTTTAATTCCGGATGCGTCATGAATAATTGTTAATATTAGTGATTCTGCGTTGTTCACTGGGACGAGAGTGTGGTTTGGAGGGGGAAGGGAAATGGCACAGAACAGCGAGACGGAGCGAAACCTGGAGCAGACTGTGTTTCAGTATTTGCGTGAGCGAGGATATTCAAAGACTGCGGAGGCCCTGAAGGTGGAAGCGAAGGCGCTCTCGTACGACGAGTTCGTGAATGCGGCTGCTCCAGCTGAGATGCGTGCGCGCTTACAGCAGCATCTGATGCTGTTCACGACACGACCGGCAGCTGAAAAGTACGACGAGTCGTTCTGTGCTCTACGAGACTGGATTGCTTCGGCCATTGACGTGTACCAGGCGGAGCTTGTTGTTGTGTTGTATCCTTTGTTTGTGCACTGTTTTCTCGATATGATCCGAAGAGACTATTCGGATCTTGCGCGGAACTTTTTGATGAAGCACGCGCGAGCATTTCAAAAGTTCCACAAGGATGAAATTCGAGATTTGGAAATGGTGCTACTTCCAGAGCATTTTTCGTCGTCACTGACTGCAAAGAAGATGCTGGATAAGCGAGTGGCTGTGCGGTTGTGTGACTATTCGTTTGAATCTCTCTTTTTCTTTCTGCATGAATCAGACTCGTTCTTGATGATGTCGCTTCTGAATAACCATTTTGCGTTCAAGGTGTATGCTGGTGCGCCGGATTTTCATCATTCATTGTCGATTGCTGCAGTTACGGCACCGACGGCAAAGGAGGAAGAGGGAATGGGTGAGGCGCTTCGTTGGGATCCGGTTGATTTCGAGGGCACTGTGCGGGAAAAGTGGACGGCTGCGCAGGAGGCGCTCCAGCAGCAGCAATCTGGTACAGCGGCCCCTGCTCCAAAGAAGATCAAGAAGGAGCAGGATGCAGACAAGACGACAGGAGCATCGACGCAGCTGTTTGCTGCATTTGGATCCACTGGTGTTGCAAGGAGTACTCCCGCGTCGTTATTTATGAAGGATTCATCTTTGTATGCGCTTTTCAAGGAACTTGAGGCCAAGATGAAGGTGTCCAAGTCGTCGTTGCCCTCAGCGTGCTTCTTTACTTTGCTGAATTCTGCCAACCGGCTCACTTGTTCTGCTTCTTCCTTGATGGGGAACGTCCTTGCTGCCGGATTCAGCGATTCTACAGTCAAGATTTGGGAGTTAAAGTATCGAACGAGCGCTGCAGAAGATGCGATCGCCGCGATTCACACTGCTGCGCAGACGGGCCAAGTTGCAAAAAATGCCCAGCAGAACTTGCAGAAAGCACAACAAGCAAATGTCAAGCCTTCCATGCAGTCCCAGGCCCAACTACAACAACAGCAACTACAACAATCATCCAAGGCAGGATCCGCCGCTGCACAGACGCAAGACTCCATCATGAGCGACTATTCGTGCCTTGTTGGACATGCGGGGCCAGTGTACTCACTGTCATTCTCTCCAGACGGTCGATACCTGCTCTCGGCGTCTGAGGACGGCACCGTGCGATTATGGGCGATGCTGACCCACCGAAACATGGTAGTGTACCGCGGCCACGGATATCCAGTGTTTGACGTGTGTTTCTCTCCGCTCGGATACTACTTTGCTACTGCCTCTGCAGATCGCACTGCACGTCTTTGGTGCACTTCGCACATCCAACCGATTCGCATTTTCGTTGGACACACCTCCGACGTAACCTGCGTTGCGTTCCATCCAAACTCCGAGTACGTTGCCACCGGCTCTGACGATCGTTCCGTTCGAATCTGGGAAAACCGATCTGGCAACTGCAAGCGCATCCTTCTGGGTCATCAAGGCTCTGTTTCTAAGGTTGCATTTTCTCCTCGAGGCAATATTCTTGCTTCCGCTGGGTGGGACAACACCGTGCGCGTTTGGGATATCCTTGCTGGATCGCAGATTGCCGTGCTGCATGGTCATGGTGCACCCGTCTACACTCTGGACTTTTCGCTGGATGGGTCCTTGCTTGTATCCGGTGGTTCTGACAATTCAGTCTGTGTATGGGATGCTGCCAAATTTTCAGAGTTGCTCGTTGAGCGCCCCCAGGATGCCGATGTGGATGTGGTCATGAAGGACACTGGATCCGATACAGCAGGAATTGATAGCGAAGATGCATCCAACAGCGCTCCTCCTCAGGCACCCTCTCCGTTCCTGCTTACGCAATGGTTCACCAAGAACACGCCCGTGTTTTCGCTCAAATTTACAGCCCGGAATATTCTTCTTGGCTCTGGTCCGTTCTTTTCCGAGAAGCAGCAACAATCTTCCTGATTCCCGTGTCGAAACGCATCCAATAAAGAAGAAGAAGAAAAGGTATTTTTTTGGCTGCATCGTTGCGTCTGACGTAACTATGGGCTTACGCCTCCGCAGTGCATGCCGCGCGTTTATATACATACGTATGTATTGTATATCTCTGTGAACACGGCACATTTCTTTCAGTTATCACTGCTTTTGAAACTGCATACGAGAAAATGTCGCAAATGGATGAAATCATTCGGGACAAGCATGCTCTGACCCTTGCGTCGCCGTCCGACATCACCTTGCTTGCGATATCTCGCGGCGTCGTATGTTTGCGTTTTCCTCCACCTGCAATTGTGATTTTCTTCCATCACCCATCACTCAGTCATTCATTCAGACACTCGCATGCAATCATCTCTCTAACCTTTGCACCAATTATTCATATGCCTCCGAGTTCACAATAATGACGACGACGACATAGTCTTATGCTCAAGTGTATCAAGAGCTGGAATGCTATGCAACTGGCCGAAATGCATCGCAGCCGCTCTCTGCCGATGGTGCATCCAGTCTTCTCCCTACCACTGCTGCTGCGAATGGAGATCATGACGGCCATGTGGATGCTGTCAGGATTGTGAAGAAAATCACCCGTGCACAGGCTGCCGCCACTTATCAGCCTTTGCTCCAACCACCGCAAAATACTTCGTCTGCGTCTTCGTCAAGCACAAGCACAAGCACAAAAGACACACATTCACGAAAACGCACGACTCGATCTGATCATTTGTAAGTTACAAACTGCCCTCGGCCTCCTTCCTTTATGCCGTATGCTCCCAGTTCGGGGTAATGTACCAAGCTGCCCGTTCTATGCATCGTGTAAACTAGAGTCGTTTCCCTCATTTTATTTTATTATACATAATTGTGCCCGTATGCATTCCTCTTTAATTTATCGAGTTCATCAACCCTACTGTTTACGAGAGCGGTCGATGCACTGCTGCTCCAATGCCCCGCTGCCGAATAACCGCGCAGTGCGAAAAGGACGACGGTCTGACACCTTTGTGTATCAACATTGAACGAGATCAAGCAATACGATCTCTTACGGTAGTCAAGTCCAGAATTTCTTTATTCTTCACTTTTCTTCTTCTCTCTATTATTTTTCGTTTGTGTTTTATGTATAATCGAATTCCATGGCTCCAAGGAGGGGATCTTCCCAACAAACGCAAACCGGCCATGACCGACGATGCCGAGAACCAAGAAACTCGTGGTTGCGACGACCCTCTGATGCAGAGCAATCTGCATTGAAGAGGGTGATGCTCGTCCCAATTAAAGAAACAAAACAAAAACAAGTGGCTTGGATCTGTCTTCGGTGACAGCTTAGCCGATGATCAATAATGGTTCGTGTTTTGGCGAGCGGAAGCGATACTTTTCCTTCCAGTCGTAAATAAAAAAAGAAAAAAACAAATGCGCACTGGGCCACAAAACGACTTCAGAAGGCCGCATACAGTGCAATACTTTACAACATTTGAAACAGAGAGAAAGAAAGAAAGAAAACAAAAGAGACAGAGAGAGACAGGGAGACAGAGAGAGAAGCTCAGTCAGGAGGAGGAACAAAAGGAGAAAAGAATGTCAGATGCAGACGAAGCCTATGTAGATTTGTACGGTGTGTCGCGGCCGCCTCCGCCGCCTCCCATTGAAAAGAAAGCCGTCTTGGCCGCCGCCCAAGCCCAGGCTCAGGCTCAGGCTCAGGCTCAGGCTCAGGCTCAGGCTCAGGCTCAGGCACAAGGACAAGGGCAGTCAGCGCAAGGCGGTCATCCGGAAGAGTCGTCTGCGGCGACGACCGCAACTGCCGTGCAGTCCGGCAAGTCATCCGATGGAAAAGATCAGAGCAGCAGCGACAAGGTCGGGGACGATGATGAGGATGAGGATGATGATGAGGATGAGGATGATGATGATGAAAAGGAGGGTTCAAAGGTTCGAATTACGTTAAAGTCGATTAATGTGCGACTTCCAACAAGCGCAAATGCAAACACTCACGCACCAACGACCGCTGCGAACCCTGCTGCGAACCCTTCGTCCGCGACGGTGGTGGGTGGCGCGACATCGTCTTCTGCAACGACTGTGGTTCGAGCGAGTGGGGCGACGTCGTCTCTTGTTCCGCTGATTCCTGGTTACGACCAGCCTGTGATTGCACTGGATGTGTACGAAGAGGAGCTCGATACACATGCGGACAAGCCCTGGCGAAAGCCTGGGGCACATGCGCCTGACTTTTTCAACTACGGCTTCACCGAGGACACGTGGCGGCTGTACTGCCACAAACAGCGTGTGCTGCGACACGAACGCAACAAGGGTTCTGCGTGGTCACAGGCGGACGAGCAGCTGTATCTGCAGACCCAACAGGCGATTGCCAGTGGGCAGAGAAAGCCGTGGGCCGAGTTTGATGCAGAGTTTGCAGAGGAACGGAGAGCAAGAGGACAAGCTGCGCCGATCGGCTACGCGCGGACGGTCAATACCCAGGATGCTACCATGGCGTCAGCTCCCCAATCGCAAGGACATTCCCAATCCCAGTCTCAAGGACAGTTCCAAGGACAAGGACAAGGACAGGGACAGGGGTATGGTGGGTATCATCGAGGTGGATACGGTGGTGGTAACCGGGATCGCGATCGCGATCGAGATGGTGGAGGAGGAGGTGGTGGTAGAGGTGGGTACAACAGGGATTCGAACCGAGGAGGGTATGAAAACAGAGGAGGAGGAGGGTTCAAAAGAGAACAGAGAGATTGGGACCAGGATAGAGATGCCAAGAGGCGAAGATAGCCGATCACGCATCTTATGTCGTTCACTCAATCACTTTTTATTCGCTCACTCTGTGCGTTCTCTTTGTGGAATAATACAATGTTTGCGATGTAGTAAAACCGAAATGGAAACCAAAAACTCAATGTGCTCAAACAGAGAGAACGACGGAGTCTCAGGAGGTGGTGATATTGAAAGAAAGTTTACACGCCTGCATTGTACAATAAGCATGCGCTGATCTTTGCTAACCATCCACATGCAGTCTTGCGTCGGAACGGAACGTGAATTCAATCCAGGACGGGGTAGGCCCCAGTGCACCGAAGCGTTTTTCCAATGGATGTTGCGCGATCCATTCCAATCTCGATCCAGACATGTAGCGGACATGACGAGGACATCGGAGTGCCGAATGGAACTGGTGTGAATTGGGAAAACGCGAAGGGAATAGCACAGTCTGAAATTTCTCGATGAGCGGGGTAACGCAGGGTAAAGCAGACTAGGTTATCTTTAGAAAACGTAATGTGGTTTTGCTTATGCACGCAGAACGATGGATGGCACTGCTCACTTGGCTGCCAACGGTCTATTAATAAGGATGATATGTGTGGCCACCTTGATGAAACTGCTGCTGCTGCTGCTGCTGTCGAAGCTGGTTGTTGAATGAGTCAAACGCCGCAAGATTCGCCAACGTGGACATGTTGAGAACACCGGGCTGGAGAGAATCCAAGGTATCTTGAGAACCAGTTGGTGCGCTCTGTGAAAACAACGCTTCCTGATGCCCCGGAAGCGAGTGCTGGTGTTGCTGATGCTGTACTTGGTGCGCATGCGGAAGCGGATGGAGATGCGGATGGTGTGCATGGTGCAGTGTGGGAAGCAGATGAGAATGTCCCACTATTGACGATTGCGGTGCCATTTGTTGTTGTTGTTGCTGTTGTTGCTGTTGTTGTTGCTGTTGTTGTTGTGACTGTTGTGGTTGCTGGTGATGGTGGTGATGTTGTTGTTGCTGCTGTGATGGGAGTGGCACCTGTTGCTGCTGCTGCTGCTGTTGAGATCGACGTGCCTGATCAAGCATCTTGCGCTTGTATCGCATTCGTTTGTTGCCGAACCAGTTGTTACACTGAGCTAGCGTTAGCCCGGTCTCATCCGACAGCCGCTGTTTCTCCTCGTCCGTTGGATACGGGTCATGAAGATGCAAAAAGAACCACCGATTAAGCACTTCCGTTGCGTTTTTCGACAAGCTTTTTTTCCTCTTGCTGGGACTCGATCCGCCATGGCCACCACTGTGTGTACGATGGTGATGGTGCCGACGGAGATGATGGTGCGGATCCGAGTCCGAGTGATCATCAGAACGATCATCGTTTCCGGACGAGGAGTCCGAGTCCGAATGAAACTCGTCTGGGAACTCGCTCGACTCTGCTGCACTGCCTACCGCAGAGGGAATCCGAGATGCCAGCCCATGAATTTGTCCCGGGGGCTGCGAAAGAAAGTGGTGGTGCAGCGGATGTGCAGAAGAAACAGAAGAAGACGACACGGAAGAAGAAGAAGAAGCCGGCAGCGATGCACCCGCTGTTGCTGAAGCAGAAGAGACCTGTGTATCAAGAGGCATGCGGGCGAGGGAGTCTGCCAGCATGGCGCAGTACTCGGCGCATGCGCGGTCCAGAGAGTCGAGCTCGAGGCTTCCAGCAAGCATCACATCCAGATATTCGTGAAACAGGCTCGTTTCGCTTGACATTTCCAATTGGAAGGGATCCGCGGTGTTCTGTGGGAGCTGGAAGAACTCGGCGGCGGTCGGCAGGATAGTCGGGAGATCGCTGCCGGGGCGCAGCGACTGAGACGCACACGCAGCCTGGTGAGCTGCATGGACGGCCGCGAGTCCAGGCCACGTGTACAGCCCTGTATCAACGCCCTTGAGATTGCGAGGGGGCACCGAAGCGGCAGGAGCAGCAGACGACGACGACGAGGCGCTGGAGCTTGCCACCGCCTGCACAGGAAGCGTTTGGTGCGGCACCGGGCGGACCGCAGACGTCAAGGCAACCGCAAGCGGGAACAGCACGTGTTGTGACAACGGATCCGGATGCATATCGTCAGGTACAGTGGATCAGATGTTCTTACCTTTTCCTTTTCTTCTTCTACTTCTTGGAGTTCCGAAATGCACGCACCGCAAAACGCAAAAGCTCGGAGTAACAGGCGCAACAAAAAAGGACTGCGAGGGAGAAAGAAATGTGAAATTTAAATTAAAATAATTATGATAATAAGAAAAAACGAGAAAAAAACAGTAAAAATAAATTAAGGAATTCTTTTTTTCCGGATGCAGATGTCGCAGTTCTCTAGAGGCTGGAAGAAAGTCTGTCTAAGAAAATTATGGGGGGAAAAATTAACACCAATATAACAACATGCGCACATACGCAGAAAACGTGCGGAAAAGTGTAAAAATATAGCCAAAAGCAAATAAAGTATGGTATCAGAAAAGCACACACACATACACACACATACACATACACACACACACAGAGACACAGACACAGACACAGAGGCGCCAATGAATAAATGTGGCAAAATGATGCAAGTGATGGGCCTGAGGGGGTCGAGAAAAGGCAGGTTGGGGCGGGGAATTGGATATTTGTGGGCCCCCAACTGTCACATTGAAAGTGACGAGAGTGACTGACATCTGACAGGTTTGTCATGGAGGAAATAAGCGACTCAAGCAAAACTTGTCCAAAAAAAGAAGAAACGGAAAAACAAGCTGCTGTAAAAAAAAAGACCATCATTACGCTAACGAAAAATTCATTAAAAAAGAATCCGCCCATTTCGGAGAAAATGGTGCAGGTTTGCACAAAAGGGAAATTAAAGAAACAAAAAGAAAAAGAAGACCTAGGGCAAACGCCTAACCCTAGGTGTCTCCATTTTTCTCAATTGCATTTTATTTTCTCAATTGCTTGCACTAGGTCGTCAACCCTCTCCTGAGCACACCATTTGGAAACGCAATTGCTTCCTTCGTGGTTATTTCATATTTCTTCCTTCCTTCCTCTCTTTCTTTTTCTCTCTCTTCTTTTTCTTTCTTGTGCCTATTTTTCAAAATTTGTGTATCATTTGCGTAATTCAAGATGGTTAACTCGAAGGGCTACCGCGCACGTACTCGCCACACTTTCCAGCGTGGCTTCCGCAAGCACGGCACCATCAAGCTGAGCACGTATTTCACGGACTTCCGTCTGGGAGATGTTGTTGACGTCAAGGCGAACGGAGCGATCCACAAGGGTATGCCGCACAAGTTCTACCACGGCAAGACCGGAGTTGTGTGGAACATCTCCCCGCAGGCGATTGGAGTGGAGCTGAACAAGCAGGTCCGCAACCGCATTGTCAAGAAGCGCATCCATGTCCGTGTGGAGCACCTCAAGAAGTCGCGTTCGTCCCTCGACTTCATTGCCCGCCGTGCCCGCAACGAGCAACTCAAGCGTGATGCAAAGAAGACTGGAGTCAAGGCCGTCATCAAGCGCCAGCCCATCCAGCCCCGCGAAGGAGAGATCATCAAGAGCCAGCTCACCTCCATCGAGACCATCCACGCTATCCCGTACGAACTTGTTGCGTAAAGAATAGAAGTGAAAATTGGCCAACTTCTGCGTCTTCACCTTCCTCCACGTCCTTTTTTACTTGCCATCTTCAGTCTTTCCGTCCTTGTTCATGTATGCGTTTTTGGGCGCTCGTTTTTTTAAAATTATTATTACGTAACTTAAATATCCGTTTGGTGTTGCATTGCACTGCAGGGACACCGGTCACTGGGAGCCGTCCGTCCGCGGTCGGCGCTAGGACATCCAGGACTGCATCAGCTCATGATCGCTGCCTTTGGTCTCCTTGTCCCATGACGACTGCCAGATCGAGTCGAGGTCATCCAGCGACAGTGCATCTTCGCTGTGACACTGACTCTGGCTGCTGGAGCTTCTGCTCGAGGAGCTGTTGATGGTGTTGCTCGGGTCGCCATCCAGTACAGCCTTGTCGCCATCCGCAGCAGCAGCGGTATCTTGTCGTTCATTCGAGCACAGGTCGAACAATATCGGCAAGAACGAAGAAGAACCTTGCGTGGGAGCTGCTGTGCGGTCCGTCGGTGGCTGCTGTTGCGAATTCTGATGATGTGTCGTGAGAACAACACCGCCACCACCGACAGACATGTACGGCACTTCCAGTCCGGTTGATTCTTGGTCCTCGGGTTCAGGGCATACAACATCTCTTCTGCGCTTCTGGCTGCGAATCAGTTGTTCACAATCACTCAGAAACGTCGGCATAAAGGAAAGCAGCTCTCGAACCGTGCGAAGAATGCGTTCGTCTTGGGAAGCATCCTGCATGGACACTCGTTTCCGGCTTGGCTGCGGGGACGCAAGAACGGGGCCGATCGAGGCTGCTCTAGCTCGGGACCGCATGTCGAACACGGCCTTGATCGACGCGCTCGCTTCATGGACAATCTGGACTGTTCTCTGTTCCGTGCGCTTTTGCAGGAGATCTGTCTTTTCGGACAGCCTCAGAACTGCTTCATTGACCTTATTGATGTAGCTCTGCAAGCGAGCAGTTCGCGCGTTCATCGCGTCCACAAGTTCTCGATCATACTGGTCCGCGTTGGTTGAGACTGACGACGGCCGCGCTCGACAGAGTGCTTGCAGATGAGCCGCAGAGAGTATTTGGCATGCAATCAGCAGTTTGCGAAGCAGCAGCTCGCCGTACGATCCAGGAGCAATCCTTCCTGCCGTCGATGTGCGCTTGCTGTCGTTAGCAGCATTTGCAGACCCGGTCGCGGACTGCAAGGAAGAGCTGTGTCGGGACGCATGCGGCAGCTGGTGGTCGCAGGAGGAGGACGGGGTCCATTGGCTGGTGGTGCCGTCGATCGAGTGGTTGAATGGCGACGTGCAGAACAAGGATACTGCGGCTGCAGCTTCCACCGGATTCATGTCTTTAGAAAAATACACTAAACGTACATTTGGTTTTTTGTTTTTGTTTTTTGGTTCTTGTTGAAGAGAAAAGGGGAACAAGTATATATGCAAACAATGAGAGTGGGGCAGAGATTCGGGCCAGATATCCAGATGCGTACTTTTGCCATGCTCAGCGTGACTGCGCAGTTTACACGAATCGATCGACAGCAAGTCAGGATGTGACGACCCATCATCCGATTCTTGCGGCCTCGGGGGCCAAGGCATCACATCACATTTTTGGAAACTGTGCCGCGGGACTGCGGGAGCGCGGGGTTTCTGTGAAATATGATGGGGAAGAGATTCGTCACGTCTGCACCACATTCGTGCTGCACTTCACGAATCCCGTATCATGCACCGCTCTAAAGAGCGGATCGCCCGCCAAGCTCCTGGAAACAGCAGCGTCACTTTTTTTTCTCTTCTGCCTCTTCGTTCTGTTTTCTTCTTTTTTCCCTTTGGAACATCCCATCTATCGAAAAAACTTCTCTTTGTGCCCTGTGAAGCGGGAAAAGATATATATATATATATATATATAACGAGATTCGCACTTGCTGTGTATCTGTGTGCGTTTTTTATCTTCTTTCCGTGCGTGTCTACCAGCTCAAGCATGAACACCGCCACGAGGATCGTCAGCAGTGAAGACCCCGAGTTCCTGCCGATTGCGTCGCTTTCGATGTCGATGCTGAATAACTCTGTTTCCTCTGTATTGATGTCGTCTTCCTTGAGCAGTTCATTTGCAAGACTCCAAGAGTCGCTTCTGAGGCATCCTGACGCACCAGAAATCGAAGGGCTGCTGGCAGAAATCGCAGTGTCTGACTGCGCTGCTGGCGCTGCATGCTGCGCCGCCTTGACTTCGGGTAACCTCTGTTGGGAAGCAGAGTTTGCGGCACTGGTCCAACAAGTGTTTTCACAGTATCCGCTGGTAGCCATCGCAGAGGAAACGAAAAGCGTTGTTCAGGATCTGGAAAATGTGTTCCGCACACAAGCAGCAAAACTGCAGTCCACTCGGCAGCGGTCGCTGGAACTGCTGGATCGCTTTATGAACGAGGCGCCGATCTCATCAGTATCATCACAATGCGCAGCACCGTCCGATGCTTACTGGAAGAACTGTGAACAGCAAATGAAATGCAGGATGACGGAGCAAATCTTTCAGGACGCTTTGCGTGCGATCCTGGCACAAATCGCCCATTCATTGCAGGACTACTGCAGGGCAGAACAAGAGACATTGATGCAATCGTCGAATGCCGGTCATCTCGCCTGCATGTTTCAACAAACCCTTCCAACACCGCCCTCGCTTGCAGAAATTCAGAATCATCTTCCTTTCTGTGACGAGCGCACCGTGCACAACAATTATTCGTCGGGGTATGTCGGACGGCGTGCCGAGTTTGGTTCGACACATCAGGACCTCATGGTCAGAAAGGCGGAGTCCGCTGAGCCAGAGGGAGCAGTATCGGTCCAAAGCAACTTCGCCCCTGGGAGTGCAAGTAAGACCAAGAAGCTCCCGAAGGCGGCAGTCGAATATTTCAAGAAATGGATGGTTGATCACTGTGACAACCCTTATCCTTCAGAGGACGAAAAGGCTGAATTCTGTCAGCAGTTCTCCATCACGGTTGCACAGGTCAATAATTGGTTCATCAATAGCAGAGTGCGGACATGGAGACCGCTGATGAAGCAAATGGCAGGGAAAACCGAAAAAATGGTCAAGAATTCGCAGCAGGAAGACCTGTGCAAACATCTGCAGCAGCGATTGTATGGCCGCGGAGTAGGACGCCCGTCGAATTCTTCACTCCACGCATCCGCAGTGACATATTCCTGACATTTTGCAGTTCATGCTGCCCTATCCCCCCCACCCCCACCCTCCCCGCGTTCCCCAACTGTGCCGAGCAATATAAAAACTGGAAGCGGACGTTCTCCGAAGTACTGTTTTAATTCTTTTAAAAATGACGTCTCGCCGATTATTTTTGAGATGATAATTTTGCTGCGGGGGCGCTTATTTACCGCGTAAGGAAGTGGAACGCGTTAATGGAAGTGCAAAACAAAACAAAAAAAGGTTGGGCTTTGGCGGCATTCTTCGTCACAAACCTTGCGACGCACTCGGTCCGTCTCCAATGCTGGTCTGACTTCTTGTTTTTTGTTTGTTGTTAAGTTTTTGTTCGTTTTGGTTCTCCCCCGCTTCCTAATTGAGAACCTTTTTACTTGTAGTCTTTAAAAAGTGGATTACATGCAGATGCTTCGAAGAACTGCTGGGTCACTATCACGATTCAATGCAGTGATTGTTCGTTCTCTTACGAGACGGTCCATGGGGACGCTTTCGAATCAGTCGCCGCTGGGGAAATCGAAAAGAAATGGCAGTGGAAATGTGACGCTTGAAAATACAAGTGCAGATTCGTTTACGCCACGCTCAAGGGTCACAGATGATGCGTTTATTCCAGAAGATGTGGAGCTTGCCTCCAATTCTGCAACTCCGAAAATCCGTGGAACACCGCGATCAGCAGCATCGCATTCTTCCTCGATTAGGCGAGCAGACGAAAACCCTCGCACTGAGCCATGGCACAGTGGACCTTGAATGTAATTATTTTAATTGTATTGTTTTTAATCTAAAAAATCCACGCAATGCACACAAATATGCGCATCTAGACTTGGCTACCACGGATCGGTCTCTGCAGGTTCGAATCCATTGTGTACGAAAGTGTGCTCGCGGAGGCGGAGCGTGTGCATTATTGGGTGTGCGATAGCATTTGTGAGTGCCGGTCCGTGACGGCACTCCGAATCTGATCCATGGATCATTGCCACTATTTCAGAAATTACGGCATGTATCTCTGGCTTTTGCAAGCAGAAACAGTCGTCTAAATCCAGCCTGAGAACGGACAGACGCTTCATAGAACGCACAAACGAACCGTGTGCATTCATGGCAGAGTGCAGCTGGTGAGCAGAAAACCAAGTGACTGGAGATAACATAACGAGCTCCTGGAGATTCACAAAGTTGCCGGATAACAGCAGGTTGCGGAAGCCATCGAGGCAGACCGCATGGTTTTCCAGGACGAGTTTTTCAATCTGCGATGATAATGGAGCGTTGGAAAGATTTTGAATTCCCGTGGACGAAACGACCGAGACGAAGTGGACAGTGCGAAGGTATGGAAACGTGCACTTTCCAAGTTCTGAAATCAGACGATCTCCAAGGGAGTTCTCCACGTGCAAACAAACATGCTGAAGTTTCGTGGTGTTGCTCAGATGAAGCATAGCCTTTCCGAGGGACAGTGCAATGCATCCGTTGCGTTCAGCAGTTGTCAGTTCAGCGTACGAAGGATCGTCGAGATCGACACGAAACGAGGCGCGCAGTTTTCGGAGTTCTGGAGCCTGGATTGCAGGACATAGAGCGTCAATCGAGAAAACGTGTCCTGGCCTCGAGACCAGGCTCAGTTTTCTGAGAGATGGCCAGGGAAGCGCGAACAGTTCTGCAATGCGGTCGTTCGAATCTGCAATGTAGAATAGATCCAGGTTTTCAATCTTGTGTCGCAAAACTGCGAAGCTGTCTCGAAGTGATTTGCAGCTCATCCATTTTGGAATGTCGAAATGACCAGAAGATATTGGAGATTCTCGAATTCCGCAGCACCATCTTGTGCTTGTCAGTTGCTGTCCCCAGCGGGACGACGCAACTGCGTAGACGACCGTCTCGGGAATGGATTGCCGCTGGCCCATCGCAAGTTCGCGAAGGCTCGTTTGCGAGAAGTCTGCATGATAGACGATGCCAGGTGGAATAGTTTGCCACAGCGAGGGGTCTTCTATCGAAAGCGCCTCCAAGGACGGAAACCATGCCCGTGCTCCAGCAGGAGCCACGAAGAGAGGCTCGTATCCTCCGTGCGAGAAGTCCAGGGACGAAATTTTCAGCCTTTTCAGCCCGAGAGCTCGAGTTCCGAGGGCGCAGAAAAACGTGTACATTTGCCTTGAGAAAACCGCGGTGGAGGCGCAGGATTCGCATCGAGGACGATCTTGCAGCTTCGGACAGGTCAGTGGAAGACCGAATTCCAGATCTTCAAGCGTGGTCAGGAAGAACGCCTCTGCGAGGGACTGCAGGTGGTGCATGGTTGTCCAGCAATGCGATGTGCTGGCACTGCACGCATAGTGGTCAGGCAGTAACTGGTGACCGTACTCGTACACCAGTCTTCGCAGATGCCGAAACTGCACTTGGCAGAGCACCCGAAACTGCATCCCAGCTTCCAGAAACAGCAATGGGCGCTCATCACGTCCCGAGTCACAGAATGCAAACCTCTGCAGGACGACATCGTTCACGGATTCTCGAAAGCTGTCGGTTCTCGAAAGAATTTGGAATAGACCGGGCTCTTCGGATGCTGCTGCGTTCGTTTCAATCTTCACGTCTTGAACTTTGAAATCAGAAAGATGCCGGAAGGCTCTCTTTGCGGTTGTCCACCAGTTCACAATGTCGTTTGTATTTGTTTTTGAGAAACCGTGCAAGGTGCCTAGGGGGCAGCTTGTCGACCGAACCTGCTCGCGAATGGCTTCCCGGAAGGAAAACAGAGATTCTGTCAGCATCTTCTGGGGAAGCTGCCTACCGAGGTGTCCACGCAAGGATCTCCAAAAATTAGCTTCGACAAGCAAACCCTTTGCTTTCGTTGCGATCCATTCTGTTCTTCTGCATACCGCTCCAAAGTGAACCAAATCACTGAGTGGCAGGAAGGAAGCAACTCGCTTCGGCATGTCGCTGTTCATGAACAGCAGCCCACCCAGTGACATGCTCTGATTGCAGTCACACAAAACCTGCAAGACGTACTTCACAGCAAACAAAGTTCTGAAAAGCAGGTTTCTTCCTTCCCACGAGTCGGAAGTGTTCAGAAAGAGCAATTAATAACAACAAAACAAAAACAAAAACAAAAAAAACGTGATTTTCTGTGAGACACGTGCTTCTTATTTTTCGTTTTGTTTGAACGTGCGTTTAACGCTGACGTGATTTTCTTTGTCTTCGTATTTTTGTTCTAGTTATTATGATGATTATGATTATCATTGTCTCTTTTCCTGACTCGTAAACTTTCTGTCGAATCGCGGAAGTTGATAGGATGCAGATCACGGAGCATCCCTTGACTGGCATGCTACTGGAAAAACAGCAACATATATCATCAGCAATAAAATTTTTTTAATTAAAAATAAATAAATAGCATTTTTAAAATTCTACGAGACTGTAAAGCGTCTCCAGCACTTCTGAAAGTTGCGCACAATGTATCGTTTCCAGCCAATGCACATACTGCGCATGGCAGCCGGCCCCGCCTGTGCAAACATGCATTCCAAAAAACGGTTGGCTGATTTGCTTTCAGGAATATGGAGTCGAACGCTGCTGACGCACAAGGGGCAGTGCGCTCGGAGGAGGGGAATACAAGACCGAGAGCGGGTTTAGAGTCGGTGGTATATCAACCAGAGGGATATTCTCTGACAACATCGCTCTTGACTGCTTGACTCTCAGTCTGCGTTTTCGAATGTAGAAAAACGTCGCCACTCCGCCGATGCAAGAAACTGCTGCCACTGCACCGACTGTTGAGCCTGCGATGATGGCAGTGTCATCCGAGGACGAAGACGAGTCGCCTGAGTTTGGTCCGACATTCGGTGCGAATGAAATCCTTCTGACGAGCACCAGTGAAAATGTGCCAGCATACGGAAATGGAATGAAGATGGAATAGAGACATCCATCGACATTGTGCAGATATGTCTCGACGCTCATCAGAACATTCTGAACGCTGATCCCTGAGCCGTTCGTGAAGATCCACTGAAGAGTGTGGTTTGCTGGCAACGACGCAATTGAGCAGTAGTTGCCGACTTTGGTTACGTAGGAGGCTCCCAGACTGGCTGAGACCAGCGATGCCGCTGAGAAGCTGACTCGATACGAAATTGGCAAACGGTCGGGAACACGAACTACAGGATCAGGAAACGAAAAGTTCAGGTAGATTGACCGACTGGCGAGAACTCGCAGAGACGGATCGCTAACATTGAAAGATGCATTTGCCACAGTAGAATTGAACTCTTGCGAAATTCTGGAAACAACTCGCATGGATTCATCCATCGGTTTGCCATCGTTCTTTGCAGTTGCAAAAGAGGGAGGGAAGACCACAGAATCGTTTGCTGCCCCGTAGAAGGCCAGCATGGATGCGTTTCCAGATTGAACAAAGTCGCTAAATTCGCCATCCGTAACATTGATGTACTGTGGAGCAATCACAGGAAGCAGAGTCGAGCAGTAATTCGACGTTCCATGAATGGGAACCCTTGTGTGGCACAGAGCAAAGTATGCAGTGTTGCGTCTATTAAGAAAGATTCCCCCAGTCGTTCCGTTTGCACTCAATCGATCCGCTGGCTGCGTCGATTTGGACGAGGACAAGTAAGCGGTGGCGTCGTAGAGTTCTGATTGACTGGCATTGAATCCTCTTAGGATTACGAACTCGCCCCCAAATACCCTCGCAGCTGTCCCGTTCAAGAACCACTGTACTGGGTCCAAGCTGCATTTTCCTGCTTCGATATCCTCATCCGCACACATGACGACGCGTGGAATGATCGTGGAAAGCCCTCGAACCTCCAAAGAGTAGATTTCCGGCGGAAATGAGAAGGAGGTGCTGCAAGGATTGGGGCCATGCACGTTTCCAGAAGTAAACGTGAACCAGAACCGAATCAAGTACGAAGCGTAGGTTCGGGAGTCAGCAGGTTTCACATCATCAAACCGAATGACCACGTCTTCTCCCGTCGCATTAAATTGAAATGACGTTGAAATGCTGCTGAACGACGAGATTGCGCTGTTGTTGTTGAAGCACTGCAAAACGCTGAAGATCCCATCCCCAATGAACATCTGGACTCTGACACTGCTCAGCGTAGCCTTTGTTTCGGATGACAATGCAAAGACTTGTGTGATGTTCGGAAACCTAACAGTGAATGCATCTGCCCAGAGAAACACGGGGGGCTCAGCATACAGACCAGGTATGGGAATCCCATGCACACCGACACAAAATAGCAAAACCACCAAAACGAACTTCATCCTTTGAAAAAGGAGGGGGATAAATTAAAAAAAAAACCAACAGCAATACCTCCCCGAGTACAGATCTTCAGAAAAAGACAGTGTGTGTTTAAAATTCGCAAAAGTTGCAGAGCTTTGACTCTTTTCGGTGATTCCCGTGGTGTCCATGAAAAGAGAAAGAGAGAAAGAGAGAAAGAGTGAGAGAAAGAGCGTATGCATGCATGCGTGTGTATGTGTGTGTGTGTATATGTGTGTGTGTATATGTGTGTGTGGGCGGGTGTGTTGAGTGAGCGAAAGGGGTGTTCGTGTGCTGGGGCACACAGACAACGGAGATTCGCGGTAGGAACTGCTTGCCTTGATTTCACAGCACTCGTTCGTCTGCTTGTCTGCCCAAGCATCCGGCCTGAAAGGATGGACTCGTTCTCATGCTTCATTTTGTCAGCGGCTACGAAGACCTCAGGCAGCCGTAGCCTTTTATGGGGATCGGAGCACCCACATCTGCTCCACACCCGGATTCACCGCCCGAGCGAAAAACATTGCGGCGCAGGCACCCCCGTACCAGCTAGGGATAGGGAAGAATTATTGTTTTTTTACAGTACAAATGTCGGCAGCAAACGAGTGCATCATGGTATCGGGTCCAGAGAGAGCACTACCCCGTATTAACGTCCATACAGAAAAGGTGGACAGGTGCGCGGGGCGTGTGGCAACGACATCACTCAGAGGAGATGAGGCTAGCGGCTCACAGGCTGGTTCGGAAACGAAACGACAGCTTCTGCTCTTCTCTGTTCTTGCAACGAGGCAAGAAACCCACGTACACAGAGCTGGGGCGCGCCAACAAGCGGTGAAGTTGCAGATGACTTCTCTTTTGAGGTTTCCCACTTTTCATCCCCCTTGTTATGCTCGTGCGCATCAATCAGGCGCCTACATTATCCACTGAACATGCTGCATATCTACGAATAGACATGCATATTCAGTCTTGCATCCCGTTGCCGGAAACGGGACAGGCCCCAACACGTCTCACGGCGTTCTTCAGATAAATGTTCCGCGCTCCGTTCCCAATCTCGATCAATCGGTGAGCCACTTTCTCAGCGTGACGCGTTGTTCCTGAGAAGGGTGCATTTTGATTCTGACGGCCCTAGCAGCAGGCGTAGTGACACGCGGTCTCTTAGGAGGTCTGCGGGACCTAGGAGGCCCTGTATCGAGCGGCGCAGGCACAGGCGAATGCGTCATCGCAGCGCACCCATGCCCACATTTGAATAAAAACGTGAAACCAACGAATGACAGAATAGATGGCTACGGATGTTGCGTTAAAGAGCGTCGAAAAAGCGGAGCCTGTGCCACCGGCTGAATTTTGGCCGAGCGCGCGTAAGCACGAATGCCTGTGAAACAAAAACGTGCTTGTGTCGGCCAGTATTTGACCGTCTCTGTTTATGGATACTTCCGTATGCATGACAATGATGTGTTATTATTCAACGGCGCGTGAGGAGAGCGACGGGGGAAAAAGCTTCCTTTCAAGCTCTTGGTTCCACCCGCCCGCCTGACGATTGCCAGTGCTTTTTTCATGTTCCCCCCCGACAAATTTTCTTTTTCTTTTTCGCTGCCGTTCGTTTAACCTGTGTATCGAATGGAGAGTTTTGACGCGCTCATCATTGGAGGATCCGTTGGCGGCCTCTGTGCAGCCCTGCCGCTAGCCCGAGCATGCAAGCGAGTACTGCTCGTCGATTTTTGCGAGCCATGCAACAGATTTTCGGAGGAATCGCATACATTCGGCTCGCACGATGGATCCCCGCCGTCCAGTGTCCGTGCCACCATACTGCGTGACGTCGTATCCTATTCAAATGTCACTGTTGCAGAGAATGACAAGGTTCTCTCTGTCAAAAGAACAGGCTCTGATGGAACATCGCCGCATTTTGCGTTTGAAACGCAGTCTGGACGACTCTTGGCGTCATTTTCGCAACCGGAGTCATCGACTTGCTTCCGTTGGACGTCCCAGGAATCAAGGAAAACGCCGGCCTGTGGGGCAAGCTCATTCTGCAGTGCCCGTTCTGCCACGGCTACGAGCTGAGAGACCAACACTGGGGTGTGCTATATGACTGTCCGCATTCCATCTTTGCCGCCAAGCTTTGTCGATCTTGGACTGCCAACATTTCGTTCTTCGCCAATGGTATGCAGGTTTCCAATGAAGACCGTGCAGTACTTACGGCGATGGGTGTAAGGATCGTGGACTCCAAAGTAGCGTCCATGTCCTCGGCCGCTGCGCATTCCTTAACTGTCCACACAGAAGATTCTGCAGCTTTCGACCTTGCGGCGCTTTTTATCAAACCGAAGAACGTTGTTGCTTCTGCGGATCTTGCAACGGGATTGGGGGTGGAGCTTACGCCCACGGGGCTCCTCGCCGTAACATTTCCGTTTAACGAGACCAATGTCAAGGGGGTTTATGCTGCTGGAGACTGTGCAAACCCGGTCCGACAACTGGCTGTGGCTTCAGGAGATGGAAACCGTGCAGGAGCTGGCCTGGTGATGCACCTGACACTTGAACGCCAGTCTGTCCGCGCGTAATCGCAACAAGAATTGCCGAGTAGAAATACACCATTCACTCACTCACCCACTCTTTTATCGCAACAACGACAGGAACAACAACAAAGACTAATGGAATTTAAAAAGAAACAAACACCGTGCAATCGAAAAGTACAACCCAAACATAATTCAAGACAAACACACACACACACACACACACACACACACAAAACAACCCCTCAAAAAATAAAATAATGGAAAAAGAAATGGTCCACTAATTGAAGCCAAACACACGATAGCCCACAAAATCCGAATAGTTGTAAGCAGCTCTGTCGAAACCAGGGTCATTGACGTAGAACAGATCTTGGTTCGTCGAGTCCCAACCCGTTCCCAATACGAAATGGTGTCCCTGGTCGACATTGAAAATGAGAGCAACCTTATCGTTCGCGATCATCTTTTGGATGTCCTGACGGCTCAGTGCATCGCCCGAGTGGATCGGCCCAACATACTGAATACTCGGATTCAGCTTTCCGACAACGGTTTCTTCAAAATCATTGCTGGAGTCATACCCGCCATTGGCTTTCAACCAAGCATTGAACGTCCCCGGGTTAGAGGTCTGCCCATCGATGGTGATTTGGTGATATCCAATCGCCATCGACGTTGACGACATTAAACATCCAACCTTGCAAACGGTCGTTGTCACCATAATGTCGTTTCCCCACCGCGGATCGCACTGCTTGTAGAGAGGATACGTGTGCGGAATGATCGGCGTCGCGAGTGCCACGGCAACACAAATGCCTGCAAGGGCAGCAACCAAGACACAACGGCGCATTTTCGTAACACAGAGGAGAAGAATAGCCAACCAAATAATAACGATATGAAAAAAATAAATGATAATAAATAAATAAATAAATAAAATTAATTAATTAAAAAATATTTAGTGAACAAACTTGGGAAAGCACAGTCAATCAACAGCAAAACATTTCCGCCCGCCTTGCGGAGCTACATCAGGCAGACGAAAGACATCCGTTTCGAAAACGTTGGTCTGCATCTGGTCTACCGACTACTGGGTGCAGCGCAGCGGCTTGCGAGGATACACACAGCCTTGCAAGAGCAGATATTATTTACGATTATGCTACATCTCATTGAGGCATGAGCGATCATGGGGTGTGTGGAAGAGAGGGACTCTGGGATTACATTAGAATTCATCCACAGGGATCAGATCTCCATTTTCCGCAACAAGCTGGTCGGGAACAACAACAACCGAGGTCGAGCTTTCCGTGCTGGACGAACTCGAACTCGACGTCTGTTCGATTCCACGAAGTTCAAGGAGCAGGATATCGTCGTGACACAGGCCTTTGTGTCGGCCAATATGCTCTGGAAGCAGGACACTTCCGCACAGCCAGCACCAGTTTGCCCCGCAAGTGCAAGCCATGTGCTGACACCCGTCGCTCCTGGTGGTTGCAATCCGGCACTCCGGACACGTTCTCGTCCTGCCGCTTTCCATAATGCGGAAGAATCGTTTCCCATCACAGTCCTCGCCGTGGTGGGCAAATCGCCGACAATTTGCACAATGCAGGGCGTTGCAGTCCCGGCATTGCACGTCAAACGAAGTCTGCACAGCACTGTACAATGACGGGACATAGTGCGAAAGAAGCCTGCCGCAGTCCGGCGTATTGCACGGAAAGCTGTTTGGCGGACGAGACAAGCGGCCAGCGAGTACTCTGACCGCATCATTCTGAAATAAAGTGATCCAAAAAAACGGCGAAGGAAATTTGCAGCAAATTGAACACGCAAGAGATGGCGCAAAGGAACCAAGCGACGCAATCAGGTGTTCCAACTGCGCATGGATGCAGCAGAAGCAGCCGAGGTGCCCGCAAGGAAGTTCCACTGCTCGATACACAGTGTCTGAACAGATGGAAAGGCACATGCTGAGCAGTCCCTTGTCTAGCGTCGCGATTGAATACGGCGGCGGGCTGTCTTCTCCACCCGACAGCCCCTCTTCCGACAGAGATTGCATTTCCTGAACAGAAATCACCGAACGAATGGCCTTGCGCATGCAGGCAATCCAAGCCAGCGTGCGGTATCCTTGAGCCACAGGATGTCCCAAAGTGGGGTACATGACCGCAAACGCATGCGGACGGCCAGGAACATCCGTAATGACAATCAATTTCTCGTCGATTGAAGGATGGATCGTGTACAATTCGACGATCTTTTGCTGGAGGTCGCGGCGTTTATCCTCGGAGAGTGCCGCGAATCGTAAATGACGATAGTGAGTGTTTCCCAAAAACCAGTCATCGCCCACCGAGCGCATGTCAAATGCTCGACCACAGAGCGATGCAGCAACAAACGTACACGCATGCTCGAACGAATCCCAGGTGATGGATTCAATCAAAATAGAGCCGGCATCCGCGCCACGAAGGTAACGGACAGACAGGAACTCCGCAGCATCGTTCAACAAACACTTAATCATCCTGTTGATGAAATCACATCTGATCGCGGCTGGTATATGCTTCCCGACGGGTAGTGTTTTCGAAAATATAGGAATCACACGAAGGGCAACAGTGTCGGACTGCAATGCGCGAAGACCGGATAGATCTTTCTTGGAAACTCTGCAACCTGCGCTCCACCGGACCCACATTTCGTGGGACCTTTCAAACCGCACGGAGTCGTTGCGTTTTCGGGAGCATTCAAAGCGAAGATCGTGAAATATCCCCCGAAATTTGCTGCAGATGGCGGTAGCCAACGGACTCGCGGGCTTGAGCAGGGACGGCGTCAAAATGCGAGGACAGTGCAATTGAAATCGAGAAGCCGGCGACACCTCCTCTTCGGTGTCCTCGCTCTGACTTGCCTTTCCAAGTTCTCGGTAGACATACTGCCCCAAGAGACGACGTGGGACTGCTTTCGCATCTCCAAACGGATCGTGCGCTTTAATCGACAATGGCAGCATAGAAGATACAGCTCCTCTGGCCAGTTTCAAATCCGCCTTCGTAGCTAACAGAACCGCCGCTACAGACCCTGACTCGTCAGCGTCGTCGATGAACAAGTCAAATCGACGGGGGTGAACTACACCTGTTTTATCAGGGGAGGACACGTGCCGCGGAAACGCAAACACCACACATCCACTGACATCCGCATCCGCCACCGCCACATGAGAGTAGAATTCATCCCAGTCGGCCCAAACGGGGTCCTCATACGGCGGCTCGTTGTTCACAGCAGTTTCAGTTTCCGATTGCAGCAAACGATTCAGTTCAATCTCGAACCCAGACTCGAACCCAGGCCCGGGTCCAGCAGCCGCCAACAGCCTATCTCTCATGCTCGGAACTGCTGCAGGACTCGGCGAATACGAGATGAAGCTCCATCCACTCGACCAATTGAAGTGCAAAGAGTAACATCGAGACTTTGCAGGCACTTCATTTACTGCTCTTCGAACCGAAGCATCATTCAATGGCAGCGTTTCCGAGGTAATCTGGAATTCGTCAAACGCAAAATCAGATTCCGCCAGCCTGTTGCACACGACCCTGAGGTTCCTATCCATGTATGCCGTCTGGCCAACAGAGGGGCAGTTTTCCAGTTTTGCGATTCCCTGGAAGAACTTGTGAAATGCAGCATTTGCAAGCTGCAGAAGCGACAGAACCAGTGGAACCTCCTCGCGGCGCTCCACGAAAATATGTACATTTTCAGCGGCAACAAGTTCGCACATCGCGTGTTCAGAAACGTGTGTATCTGCAAGATTCACAGACGGAACCAGGTCGTATGGACAGTGCGTGAAGTAGTGATGCACTTTGAGACACGCCTTTTTGGTTCTCTGGCGAATGAGAACGTTCGCCAGATTCAGTGCTCCCCAAGCATGCGAAGCACTCTGAAACTCGCTCAACAGCAACATTAGCCGTGCGTTCTCTCTCTCTCTCTCTCTCTCTCTCTCTCTCTCTCTCTCTCTCTCTCTCTCTCTCTCTCTCTCTCTCTCTCTCTCTCTCTCTCTCTAATACATGAAACTCGACCAGAGCCTACTTTTAATAAATTGACTTGCTCTCTTCTGTCTGCCTTTCCTTTAGCGCCCGGAATTGCATTGCGAGTTCCAATAATTTCAAAAGATCCATACGCGCATTCCCCGTTTTGTATCGGAAATTTCATGAATATATCTCCGCTTGAGTATTAAAAACTGCCGAGTGGCTTTTTTAGATACGAGCCCACCTACGTGCGTTTCCTTCCATGGAACTGAGCAACAAAGAACGCCTGCATTGCACACCGAGTATGCATGATCATCGTTAGTCATGCCATAATCAAGTGTTGCAACCTCCGGGCCATATCGCCATGGACGGGGGAGGGAGGGTAGACCCCCAGCATGCCTTGCCGCCGTTCTTAAAATAAATGTTGTTGCGTGGCGTGGTAGGGGATTCACGTGCACTGGCATCGCGTGCACAAAGAAGAAGAAAAACAAAGGAGGTAAATCAGCGTCTGAACAATTTGGTTAAACGAGCAAATCTGGATTCTCATTTTTCGTCTGCCTGTTGTTCACGCACGTGTTTATGCATGTTGCTTGTTGTCGTCTTTGAGAGAAACGGTGCAAATCAGTGTTGTGCAGCCAGTCAGTGTTTGTGTTCCTTTCCCCTGTGTACCTTGGATGAACATCGGAGTGGGTGAGTACAGAAGCCCAAACCGCGGACTCGGACATCTTTCAAGATTGTTATGTTCCCGCGGTCTGTGCGCGTCATAGTTGCATCGGATCTTCCTGCTGAAAGATGATCCAACCACGAAACACAGCAACGACTGTTGCCGACAAACCAGTGCTCGCGCCCGCCCCCTCCACTGTATCGCAGATGCATGCTGTTCTGTATTTCTTCAGTTTATTTCTTTGATGTTGCTGCTGTGAATGCACCAAAATAGGATAAGAAACACGTGCTAGGCATCCGACTTGCCGTCAAGCACTTGGTCCGTGAGCTGGTCGGCGTATGCAACCGCCTTGAGGACGGCTCTTCTGGAAGACTCCTGCAGCTCACCAGCAAGCACGATTTCATCCAGCATGTAGTATGCCTTGTGGAAATTGAATATAAGATCCAACTCGCAAACATTCCCAAAATACCGATCCAGAACTTCCACATACTGATGCAGAATCTCAAGTGCCAAAAGCTCGTTGTCATCCGGGTCAATTCCAACGCAAAAGTACAGCGACGCATATCTCTTGTACACAAGCTTCACATCCGTCCGATATTCAATCATGTTGCACATTTTGGATGTCCTCGATAGAATCAGCGAGCACACATCTCGCAGTATCCGCGGACGCTCAGACGGAACTACCGGAACATACCATTTCGACAAGCGAACCTTGCCTTGCCTCGATACTAGGACAAGAAATTGAATCATTGTTTTATGTTTTTTGTGTTCTTGCCAAAGCCTTTGCACCCCACCGCCGTGACAATTCGACGACGACCACCGTTGCTACTGATGCTGTTTCTGATGTTTTGCTGTTTTTGTCTGTGGACTGAGCGTTAGGCCTCTGGCTCCTTTGATATCGTCGAATGGGGTAACTCTCAAAAATGAAAGGGAAAAAATAAGAAAAAAAGTCCAGAACACGATTCTACACTTCCAGAAGAACTCAAAGTCAGCTTTTCCTTTTACGAGATTCTCTTTGAAGTCCTACATACGACAGACGGAGCAAGACAGCACGCTACGACCTTCTGTCGGAATTTCTTTCATTCTTTACCTTTTTGTCTTTCTGTTTAATTGTTTTAATCATCGAACCCTCAAGCAGCACCTTTCATCAGAGACAAAATATCTCACGGCTTCAAAGAGAGATCTTCCCAACAAACGCAAACCGGCCATGCCCGACCCTCTCGTCGAAGGCCGAGAGCAAGAAGAAGCGACGACCCTCTGATGCAGAGCAATCTGCATTGAAGAGTTGGTGCTCGCCCCAAATTGAATCTGTCTTCGTGGACAGCTTAGCCGATGACCAATAATGGTTCATGTTTTGGTGAGCGGTTGACTGAGAGTGTTTACACCTTGGAGCAAAAAGACCGGACCGAAGAAGAACCGGATCGAAGAGCACAGTATTCAGTTTATTTCCTGCCTGTTTGCAGGAATTTCAGGAAAAGAAAAAGAAGAAAGAGAAAGAGAAAGAGAAGACCAACAAGACCCCATATGCACTTCGTTTTGGAAATCTTTCATTTCAAAATACTCGAGTTAACAAAATATATCAGCGCTATTCAGTGAACACTCTAAAAGTAGTGCTATACAAAACGCCAGCGTTGGCAACTGCTAGTTTTTTTTCTTTTTCTTCTTCTTCTCACCCTCCTGTGCCCCACGCTCTTCCGCTCTCTTGTCTCCACTTGTTGATTGGTTATTGGTCGACTATTGCAGTCACGTTGATTTCTTTTGCGCTGAAGTGGATGGAGCTGCGAGTTCTTGGTCCAATGGCTGACCGGCTCCGGAATTCTTCTTTCCGGCCGACAGAAGCGATTCCGGGTAGACCATGCGTCTGTGCAATCCCATGTCATCTCTCATGATGAAGTCCCAGATGACGCGCACGTAGCTTGTGTGATGAGGCAGGTTATTGTACCACTCTGGAGCAATCGCCCTGATTTTCGGCAGATTGTTGTGGTTCACAAAGCGGAAGTCATGGTGTTCCACATGATATCCTACATTGTACGCAAGCAAGTTCCAGAATCCATAGTACGAAAACGTCTCTGGGACACGCTGGTTCTTGTCATCGACGAAATGGTAGTGTTCTGCAATGAAATGGCCAGCAAGCGGGTGCAGCCCCATTCCCAAGAACGATCCAGCGGCAAGCCACACGACGGCCCAGATTCCTGCAACCGAGTAGAGAGCGTAGTTGAAGAGGATGCACGACACCCAATTTGCGAGTTCCCACGCAGTAGCGGGCTGCGGATCGACCAAGAACGGTCGGAGCGCATAGAACGCCGGCTGCAAAAACACCCAAACCAGCTTGAGCAGGCGAGACTTTTGAAACAATGCGACTTCCCACAGAGACGGGATGTCCGTGTCCATCGCGTACACGGAGATGTACTCGTGGTGTCGTCTGTGGTACTTCTGGAACGACATTGCAGTCGGGAGCCCCATTGCCCAGTTTCCAATCAGCAGCAGGATCTGGTTTGCAAAAATGCCCTTGAATGCAAGATTATGTGACACCTCGTGCAGCGCAAGTGCAATCGTGTGGTTCACTGTCCCAGCAATCGCCCAGCATGACAGCCAGTACATCGGTGACGAGAGCGTGGGTGCCCAGCACGCTGCCAGAAGGATCACAAACAACCCACGAACAAGACAGTCAACCGCCATCCATGGATCGGGCCCATACAGCTTGCGAATCTCAGGATGCTGCTCCAGAATCTGAATTCGACGCTCAGGATGCGTCCACTTCGAATGCGCTATAAACGGACTCTTCGTTGCGCTCGACATTTTCCACACCAACAAGACGCACCACTCCAGCCTGTCTGATCTCTCGAGTACGCAATCAGCTGAAAAAAAAAAGACCAAAAAACAAAACGAAAAATAAAAAACGAAAAAAAACCCACGAGACAATTAAAGATGGAATTTAAAAAAGAAAAAAGAAAAAGGAAAAAAGAAAAGCAAAGTGGAATTTACAACATTCGTGGTTCAAAGAGCAACTTCAAAAGGGAGACAGACAGATTTGGTCAAAAACAATTATGGAAAGGAGATTTGTTTTCAAGGACATCAAGAGCGAGCGAGGAAAGCGCCAAAAACCAGCAGGCACGCAGAAACAGAGAGATTTCTCATGAGTGCGGGGGGGATATGATCACGGAGATTTTTTTTTCCGGGTAATTGGTTCCATGATTATTCATTGAGACAAAAAGACAGAAACGGGGAAAAATGCCCGCTACAGTCTTTGCCTTTCATGGGCCATTTACAACTGATGTGGACCGTTGGGGGTTCTTTGCAGTGTTGAATATCCCTCTTGTGTCGCGGTTGCAGACTGCGCATTTCAGAGTTGTCCGCGATCGTTGAAGTGCGCAAGCCTCGCAAAAGTAGTGTTTGCACTCTGTGACGACCATCGCCTTTGTGCTTGTTGCAAATACTTCTTTGCATATCGGACATGCAGCAGGCACCACCACATCATCATCATTATTGTAACTGCCAGCGACAGAACGACCACCCAATGCTGATGCTGATGCTGATGCTGGTTTGAACATGCGGACATCCACCCCGACTCGATTCATCGTTCCGTGATGGCGATTCAGGCGACTCCCTTCGTTTCCTTTTTGTTCTTGTTCTTGCGATGGTCTGCGATCTGACGAGTCCCCCCAATCGCGATCGAGCTGCCATCCTTGTTTGTAGTCTTCGCGGATGTGCGCAAACTTGCATGTGTCGCCCCACGGGCAGTATCCAGTGTCCTTGAAATCTTTGCACATATCCGGCTGATAATCCATGCGAATGCTCGTCCGAATTGTCCCTCGCTTCGACCCAATCACCACCGGCTCTTTTTCTGTTTCCGTCCCTTCTGTACGCTTGTCCGCTCCATTGTGAGGTTCCAACTGAACCTGCAGCTTGCTCAGCTTTGCCGCTTTTGCTGGAACTTCAGCAACATCACCACCGTCGCCGTCACTGCTTTCCTTGCCTGTGGGCTCATCACGCTCAACAGCAATCGCACTCGTTCTCACCGCCGTCGATCGTTTCCGAAACATTCCACCCAACAAGGGGAAACACTGGAGAAAGAAAACACGGACAGGCCTGAAACGGGGGGTTTCTTATCCTTTTATTCTCTTCTTGTTTTACAGTATATATTATTTTCTTTATCATTTTACATTATAATAACAGTGCAAGGGAAAAAGAAAAGACTCAAGTTGGACTCGACTGGATGGCAGAAAAGTCGAGGAACGAGGCGAGTGGCCTGCGGAGGCTGATGGCTTCGAGGGGCGGGTCGTCCGAGTAGCCGACGCGGAGGACAATCGCTGGGATCCTTGTGCCGAGCCCGAGGACAGTGATGAGTTCCTGGTTGAATGGCGATTCCTGGAGGATGGCCGAGTAGGTGTGGGATCGGATGCCCAAGTGGCCGAAGAGCAGGAGGAGGTCCATGTACAGGAATCCGACCTCGACCATGCTCTGGGGCGATTGGTCTTCTGCATACAGGACGACGAATCCCGCGACGGCTTCGACCTTGATTTTTGAGTCCGGGACAGAAAACCCTGCAAAGGTCGTTGACGCCATGAATGACTTTGTGAAGACGGTGTAGAAGAGGTTGCGCAGAAACCACGGGATGCCAAGTGCCTCGGGCGTGAGTCCTGCCTGCGACGTTTTGGCGGCGGAAAAGCTGTTTGTGATCCAGCGGGACAGCTCTTTCTGCTTGCCGCTGTCCTTTGACTGCTTCTCAAACGCGCGAAACGATCCCTGTGCGATCCACCGCCCTTCGTCCGAGTCCGCTGCATAGTACAACACTGCCGGCGAGAGCTCTGTCATCGCACGCACGTGACTCTCGAGAAGCGGCCGCTTGCTGTCGTATGCCCGGCGGTCTGTCGTCCGAGTCGCAAGCAGCTGCAGCGTCCCGGTGTCCTGCGTCATCAAGTCCGCCGGGGCTGCCGGCGGCGCAAGGACAGCCACGCGGACGACGTCCGTGTCGACGGCAGACGTGGAGATAATCTCATAGTTCACCGTTAGGCCCTTTGCACGCCCTGCCAGAACGACAGACTGCAAAAATGCGCCGATGGAATGAAGCATTTCCCGGTTGTGCGGATCAGTGTGCGGAATCACGCGCGAAGAGTCGATCTGGATCACAAAGGACCGCCGGCCCGTAAGCCTGACTTTCCATGGCTGCACATTGTGCGACGACGGTGCAAGAGAGCCGTACACCAGAAGATCCGCAACATCCTCATCAATCTTCGCCGCCGACTCCGCATCCAGCGCACGAAGCTCCGACCACGGCAACCGCTTCGAAATGAATCCGCCGCTCAAAATCACCGGATAACTCTTGATGAACTGGAACATTCCCTATTCTCTTCTTCTTCTTCTTCTTCTTCTTCTTCTTCTTCTTCTTCTTCTTCTTTTGAGGCAGTGTCCGGCGTTGCTGTGTCCAAGGGTACTCTCGAGTGTGTGCGCTCTCCTTTTGAAATGGTCCACGGAGAGAAGCTCGGAGTGTTTCTCTGTTCTGCTTGTCGGAACTCGCAAGTCCGACAATTGGCCATTTCGAGTTCCCTCTGGTCCTGACGACATTCTTTCGAAGAGTTGATGCTAGCCACCTGGGACGCCCTCCCCAGCAACCGTCGTCATTCCTCGACGTCCGGGCGTTTCTCTTTTTCCGTTTTGTCGTTGAGAGTTCTGTTTTTTTTTTTTTTTGGGTATTTTTCTTCCTTTGATTTGTTGGGTATTCTCTTTTCTGCCTCTGCTTGGATCTTTGCTCGTTTACCCCCACCTCAATCAAGGATCAAACACAAAGCTAAAAAGGAAGGAAAAGAAGAGAGAAACAAGAAAAGGAAGGGGAGGAAGGAAAAAAAAAACAACAACAAGCAAACAAAAACACAGAAGCAAAAGGAAACAGCAGAAGGAAATGGGAGGCTGTATGTGCAAGTGTTGTGGATGCTGCGGCGGAGCGTCTCTTGCGGTGCAGGGAGTTCCCGAGAAGGGATCGTCGTTTGTGGTTCGGTATTTCAGCGCCAATCCGCAGTCGGGAGATTGGATCGGAATTTTTCCTGTTTCGGCTGTCGGGTCCTCGGGATATCTGTCATGGACATCCATTGATGCCACGCAGAAAAGCGGTACCGTCACAATGACCGCTCCCTATGACACCGGATCCTACGAGGTCCGGTACATTTCCAATGGGGCAAGCGGAGAACAGGTCGTCACCACCCGCGGATTCAAGGTCGTCTAAAACACGCCCGTGTCTGCTGTTGCACGGATTGTTCGAATTCAGTTTGTGAAAAACATTAAACAAAATTAAAAAGAAGAAAGGAAAGAATAATACCGCTGCCACTTATTGCGAGATGATGAAGCAATCTAGAGCGCATGTAAAACATAAAAACACTGCCACGCGCCATGCCGCATGCTTTTGTTATCTTCACAACACCGTCCACACGATGCCCGATTCGTTTCCCCCCATTTTGATCATGAAATCCCTATAACATACGCCGCCGCGTTGCATTATGCATGTTGTTGGGCTGCAACATGAAAAATGTAAATAATAGGTAAATCAAACACGACGGGCGACTGTAGTTAGCTTCCGATATGTTGTTTTTGTTTGGTGTTCATATACACAAAACAGTCAGTCCTATCATTTCCTCTCGTTTTTTTCAAACATATTTGAATTTTTTTTTGCTCCTCTTCTCATCAAGACATATATACATATACACGCGGATCCTATATGGTGTACACGAAATGGTGGGATTCTTCTGCGCTGGAGGAAATACAGGTGGTTTCTTCGCATTCGGTGATTTCGAAAGTGAGACTGAGTGCGAACTGCATGGACCAGGCATTTCGGAGAGTCGCAGAAGGATGCACGCCGTTCTTTATGCTCGGCTCGGTTGCACAATCGCGATCGCGAGAGACTGAGCATGTTCAAGAACTTGTGCTGGACCGCGTTGATGCTGGAATCAATCTTGCTGAACGCGGATGGGAACCTTCGTTTCGGATGGATTATGAAATCCCGTGCTTTGTGTCCTCCACATTTTCATCCACTCTTTCATCATCTTCACACTCGTCACCGAGCCAGGAGGGACTTGATGTGCTCTCACTGTCTTCCGTCATGTACAAATCACCACCGAAAATTATCGCATTGTCTGCCACGATCCAGCATGAGGAAGACCCGCAGTCACACCGCAGCAGCGGCGATCATCGTCTTCCTCTTCTCCGTCTGTCGGTTCGATTGCTTCCTTTTGAGTTTTCGCTGAAACGAATTGCTGCGATTCCGCTCGATGCACCGTCTGCGGCGGCTTCCTTCTCGCCGAACTTGCTTTGTTTTGGATTTCTGGCCTCGGACTCGGCTGCGCGGAAGTTATCGTGCTTGAGCGTGTCGAGTCCGCAGCGAGCAACGGCTGCTGCGTTGTGTGGCGTGTGGATCTCTGGGACCGCATCGACGACACATCCGTCGGTTCTCGGTTGGATGTCCTTCTTTTCACTGTCCACAAGACTCGCGAATCGGACAAATGGGCCCTGGATCCTGGTGCTGGCGCAAAGTGCAGTTTCGCACATGTGCTTTGAGTTTTCATATCGCCCGCTGAACTCAGGGTTGCCAGTCGCGCACGAAGTTCTACTCCGTCCAAACGAGTCCTCGTATGATCTTTGCCCGCAGTCGCCAAACGAAGGTCTCCACACAGATTCCGAGCAGTCGAATCGTAATGAACCGCAGCAGGCGCGTCTGCCGTGCAGTCTGGAGATCCCAAACGCGAGCTTCTTCTTAGCTCGCATCAAAGAGCTGGAGGAAATCGTGCGACACCAGCGACTGGAAATCGAGCAACTGAAGATGCAGCAGTGCCAGACACGTCCCCCGAATCCTGAGGTCGCTTCCGCAGCAGTAGTTCCAGGATCACCAATCGTCACCTCTGCTGTCGGGCACGTGGCAAAGTGCTCCGAAGATGCAGTTCCGAACATACGCCATACTGCAAATGCGGCGCGAAGGAGGACTCCATCTCCAATCTTGTCTGACGTGTCGTCTGACGTGCCAGACGAGATGTATGCATCGCAGTCGGACGATGACACTTCGATTGCGGACAGCCATTCTGTGCTTCTTCCGAGCATTCGCAGTGGCGGTGTCAGCGGGTCGAGTGCTTCTGCAAGTCTGGTGATTCCAAAAATGGTGGACGACTGCCCTGTGGACAATCTGGATGCCCTGCTCGAACCAGATACGATTGATCTCAAATACATGGGAATTCGATCGCGATAATTTACAAATGACACATTCGGTAAAAACGGCATCAGAAGACGTTCAGGAATGGCCCAAGGAAACGAAATTTGCAAGGAAACGATGAAGAAAAGGAAAAAGGAGAAGGGGAGAGAAACAAGACAAGCATGCTACGAAAATGGCTGTTCGCCAGTCAAGGTGCAAAAGAGTTGCTGGAGAGTCTTGGAAACGGTCACATATTTCTCGTTTTCCGCAGCCATCTGCGCAAGAACGGCTCGACTTCGACGAAAACGCAAAGCAGACAAGTCTGCAGAGGGCCGACTAAGCGGGGGAATGTACTGCTTCGCTGGATCACGTGCGGATGAATTCAACCTCTGCACAACGTCCATTTCATCATCATTCAGGAATAGGAGCACGAATATGCTGCCCGTAATCGACATCGTAATGGCGCCGCTCCGCAGAGTTCCCAGACAGTCAATGTCGATCTTGCGCATCCGACCACATGCTTCTCCAACATTAAAATACTCGGACTCAGCGTCGCCAGCGATGGGAGACGCGCGAATCGAGCCCAGTTTGTCCGTATGCAAAAGCCATCGTGCGGAATCTAAAAACACCATATCGAGAGGGACACTCATTCTCTTGAAATTAGCAACCGTCTTTGCTTGTATTGGAATACCGGGCAAACTGCTCTTTGCGAGTTGCAGGACGCTCGTCCCTGCGAACCGCGAAGAAATGGCAACGGTCGATCCCGAACTTCTCATCAGTTCAACCTCGATTGTCGGAGGACTCACTCGGAACTTTGACGAACCTCCGTCGCCCATATTATTGCCGCCGCCGTCATCACTTCCGCTGCTAGCGACAGACATTCCAAATATTCCATCATCTGTGGAAAATAATATAAACGCTTCTTCTCCAAGTGAGACGCAACAGAAGCCATCCACACGAACAACCGAGTCGTATTGTACGAGAGGCCTGACGATGCCGTCGCCAAGATTGATAGAACGTGTCTTCAGTTTGAAGTCGTTCGTTTCCACTTGTAGGAGAAAGGAAAACACAAAACATGCACTGTCTCCTATCCGAACGGGAGGGTCGCTGAAAGCCAGCAACCTGCCCTCGCACGTTTCCAGCCGTTGCCATGAGGCAGAAGGATCCGTTCTCAGATAAAACACGGTGGAGTTCGACGCATCATTGTAGCTCGACAGTATCATGGCACCACCCGGAAATGGAAGCAGCCTCCTGAGCATGCCATCAAAGCAGATGTCCGATTCTTCTTTGGTAAGATGGAGAGATTGATCCACCGATAACAACAGAAGTTCCCCGGATTCATTGACCAGTGACAACACCGTGTCCGCGCTGTGTCCACAGTAGCCAGAAAAAGGAAGCAGCGACGGGCTCGAGCCGAGTGAAGGAATCAGAAGCGACGAGAAAAAAACCCGGTCGTCGAACAAGTGCCCAATCCAAAAGGCACCACAGTACGCAAAGCACCGCCCCGTAGTGTAGTCCGCAACGAACAGTGAAACGGGGTCCGAGCCGAGCACAGAAGTATGAACGACAGAAAGATGCGTTGAAGATTGATCCAGAGACAACTCCACAACAGCCCCGTTTCGCAGCCCAACGAGGACATGAACAGACTCGGCGCCATCGAACAACTGTGCAGAGTGCGGAATGAATGAAATCAGAGCGTCGTCCCGCTCAGTGTCCGCCACAGGCACGGGACACACACCTTCTGCGATTACTTGCACATTCGCCGAGACGCGTGAGAATTCAAGAAGAAGCACGCGACCCGAGTACGTGCAAACAACGCCGAAATTCCGTCCATGTTTCTTCGACAAGTATGAGTGCATGCATGAAATTTCAGCGTCCGTTTCTAAACATGCAGCCAGAGAAAAGAAGACAGTCGAAGACGGGACAGAGGGAAGAGAGCAGTAAAACAGCTGTCGAGGATGCTTCGCACACGACAGTAAGACGGAATTGCCCAACACGCACGAGTGCTGGAATGCATAATTCAAATCGTCAAACTCAAATCGCTGTCCACTGAAAAATGCAACACTAAACCCAGACCGGAATACCTGCACGCAGTATGTCTTCATTGCACAAAAGCTGATCGAAGCCACCTCTTTCCGTATCAAAACGTTTCCCGTGTCGGACATGACGTCACCAGACAGACGCAGCAAGACGCTATCAGATACGAAAGACACGAGAATGAAAACGTCACCTTCCGATGCTGCGCTGCAAAACACACCGCTGCATAGTTGGAACTCTGGAAGCGACCGAGACAACTCCAGCGCACAAAATGCTTTTGAAAGGCTTGTCAATCGCTCTGCACCGGGCACAATGGAGAGGTATTTCGGAGACGCATTTTGCCGGAGAATTGCCTCACCGGAAACCGCAAAATCAACAACAGGAGGACAGCTCCCCGATTCCGACACGATGCTGAATGTTGTGATACTCGCAACCGGATGGACCGAGGGATTAAGAGAACTCAAAGCGACCGAATTGGAAAAACGATCAAAAACCATCATTGTGTCCGTCATGGCTGATACACGGCATCCGAATGAAAAGTTCTTGCAATTCAAATCAATGCGACGACGGGGCTGCAGCTGCGGTACGCTGTTCCCGGGCACAGTGCCCACCGTAACTTCCACGATCTTGCCATCGGCGTACAACAGCACAAATGATTCAACAATAGCATTCTCTGTCGGGGCGTACGAGGTGTAAGAGAGCGGGGCATCAAGATAGCACTCGAATGGAAAGCACTCCTCCAGAACGCCACAGTCTAAGTGAAGTGCTGCTTGAATTACACATGGATCTTGAATACATACGAGATAGAGGACCGTAGAACTGAAGGAAAGAAGATAATTGGAGATGCTTCGAAGCGGGAAAAGAAATCTCGGAAACGTGGCATTGTCCTCTTTCCGGACCGATGGAAATGGGACTGAAGAAAAAGGCATGAGACTGGAGTCCGCGGGTAAATACATCATCACATCAAGCGACACGACCGGAATGCCAATGTGCGGTCCAATCAACGTCGTGACCGCACACACACAATCCGAGCCCTCGGAAGCATACAGCTCGACGTTTGGAATGCGCTGCATCGTGTGAATGCATCGGGAAGGAGAAAAAAGGTCGGTTGCCGATGCTAGTCCCGCACCAGGCGAGCTAAACTCAAATTCTGGCCATTCAGACGACGGTTTCAAAATGTCCACGTGACGCATGTGGAGCATTGAGCTGTACAAGAATCCCTTGGAGAGAGGCAGAATCGAAGTGCAAAATCGCGTTCTTGACGACTCTGCGATCGCAAGCGGCGATACGCAATGGACTGAAACTTGCAGAGTCCTGGCGTCGATTGCCAAAAACCACAAATCATGACTGGTAGCAAGCAGCACTTGAAACGGCAATGTTGCATACCCTGCATCTGGTACTTGTTGCATGCACGACCTCAAGATTGCGCTTCCGGCATCCACGGACTCCAGAGAAACAAGAGAGTATCGCGCAGACAAGTATCCGACGTGAAGCTCGGATCGTGTGGTCCATGCAAACAGAGGTTCTTGCCGAGGACTCGTCGCGGGGTCAACGCACAAATTGACACACCAAGTCACAGCAGGAGAAGAATGCACTCTCAACAACGCAGGCCGCAGAATTGTCATAGCTCACTGCTATCCACACCCTCCAAAAATATCAAAAAACAATAATATTATAATAATGAATATATTTGAAATCCAAAAAGATAAGTGATTTTTTTAAAAATTAATAATGAACAAAGAAAAAACAAAAAACCAACAAAAATAAAAGACACGAGAAAAGCACGGACTCGAGCAGCCTCAAAGATGCGCTTCCCGCCATTTTTCTCTCTCTCTCTACTCCCCACAGCCTCCTCCCATTTCATTCATTTCATTTATTATTTTCAGGACTTGCTTTTGACACTTGCCCTATGTGTAATATTGTTTTTATATTTGGTTATGATATATGTAATTTTTCTTCTTCTTCCTCCTTTTGAAAAGACTCATTCATTTATTTTCGGTGTTGTTGTGCGAACTGCAAGAGACAAAGATGGATGCGTTTCAAGCTGCTAATGCGCGACTAGCCAGCAGTTGCGCAACGTTCCAAAAGGCGGCCGAGTCGTTGCATTTTTCAGCGGTCGAGAGCAGCCATGTGCTGAAACGAATTCCAGTGCAGCACAAGCGTTCGTTGATCCCGGAATCTACGCTTGCCGGGATCCGAGAGAGCATATCGTCGAGTGCAAAGACCAAGTTCATGCTGATTCACGAGCGCGTGTCACAGGGACTGGTGGAGTTGCAATCGGAAATTGAGACGTTGGAGCGCAAACGGAGAAGGATGAGCGATGATGTGCGGGTGGAAGTTACTCGATTTGTGGAAGACAGGAACGCATCTCTTGCGTCGCAAATTCATGCATCCATGGAACGGCAGCGCGATTTGCGAAGTGCGCTCAACGAGCTTGAAGCAGAACTGCATCATTTGAGGCAGTTTATTCTTCCGGACTGGAGACAAAAGCTGGAAGAAGCTCCTGGCCCCGTTCAGCAACGCAAGGCCGCGCTCGATGGCCGAAGAAATCAAGTCAACCAACTCAAAGAACGATCCGTCGCCTTGGATCACGATGTGGCTGCAATCCAAAAGGAGATTGAAGATCGCAAAGCGGCACTGCGGCAGAAAGTCGAAGTCCGCAAGCAAGTTGTCTTGTCGACGCAGCAAAAGCTCGACTCTTCTCGACAACAGGCAGACATTCTGCGTCATGATTTGGAATCCAGACTTCCGGCTTCCGACGACGCGATGGTACAGATCGTTGAGCAGGGATTGAAGCAGGAAATTGCCAATGCGGAAGCCAAGTTGCAGAGATGGTCGTCCAACGCAAGTGAAATGGGAAACTCTCCACAAGGGCTTTCCGCACTCGTTCGCCTCTTAGCGCCATCTCCTGCAATTTCTCCGGCTCTGAGTCGCCTGTTTGATTCGCTGATTCAATCGGAAGACGGGCGGGTGTCGCTTGAGACCATGGCAGCCCAGACGGGATTCACCCAGGCTGCATTTCAAGACGCCCTCGATGTGCTGCAGAAATGGGGAATCGTGGGTTCACGGGGGACCACTGTCTTTCTTTCGGACTCGTTTTCCAAGACCCTAGAAGCAGCATCTCCTTCGCCGCAGTGAGGTGGTGTCCACTATGTAAAAAACCACGAAAATTTGAAACGAAAAAAAGGCGAGAAAAGAGAACGCTCATTCAGTACAGCACAACAAGACGAAACGAAAAGGATAGTAACGACCAACACAGAAAAAAAAAAAAAAGAAAAGAAAAGAAATCATTAAAAAAATTACAAAAATAATAATAAAGGAAATCAATGCATTTACCAAACATAACGCATTTCTGCTGTCGGGAAAGCGTTGAACGTGGAGGCGGCTGCAGACGTGTACGCACCCATGCGCTTCCAGATCATGAAGTCGCCAACATGGACTTCCGGCAACATTCCCATTTCGAGAACACAGTCCATGGAATCGCAGGTGGGTCCGAAGATCTTGGTCTTGTACATCCTTTCTGCATCCTTGACGCTGCGGAACATTTCCGGGAGTGGCTGAAGGTGGTCAAAGATGATGCAGTTGAACGATCCATATACCCCATCATTGATGTAAATGCATCGCAGCTGTTCGTCGTCGTTGTCCTGTTCGGAGACCTCGGATTCGAGCGTGTTCTCGTTCTCGTCATGGCCGCAGTGTCTGCGCTGTGCACCACGAGGAGGCCGAATCGTGCGAACGGCATGCACCTTGGTCACCAAAGTTGCACACGAGGCAGCAATGTACCGACCGGGTTCTGCAATGATGCGGACATTCATTTCTTCGGGAAAGTGCGTGTCCAACGCGTCTCTCACGGCCTTTGCGATCTGCGAAAACGACACAGATCCTTCCTCGTCATAGCCAGGATACCCGCCACCGAGATCCAGCAGCGAAAACGAGATGCCAAACGAGTGGGCTACGTTGAAGATCGACTTTGCCGTCGCAACTGCATCGGCAAACGCACTGGCCGACTTGCATCCTGAACCGACGTGGAAGGAGACTCCGATGACGTCTACTCCGAGTTCGATGGCCTTCTTGATCAGTGCAGGGCATTCGTGGATCTTGGCACCAAACTTCTTGTTGAACTGGCAGACAGATTGGGAATCGTCGACTGCAATGCGCAATACGCACTGCGCTTCGGGGTGGTGGGAGGCGATCTTGATGAGTTCCTGCTCATTATCGAACGTCATCATGCGGATGTTGTTCGCGTGCGCATACCGGATATGGGAGACTTGCTTGCAAGGGTTTGCGTAGATGATCTTGTGGACAGGCGTTCCAACCTCTCTCGCAAGGCTGATTTCGTTGGACGATGCGCAGTCGAAAGACCAGCCGAGCGCGGCAAGCGTGCCCACAATGACTGGGTTCGGATTGCATTTCATTGCATAGAATGGCTCAACACGGGGCAAGAGATCATGCCACTGCTTGACCTGCGACACGATCTGAGAGATCGAGAACACGTAGAACGGCATTTCAGGATCCTCTTCCAGAATGCGGCTGCTGATCAGCGACTCGGAAGAAACCGTGCAATCGATTGACGGGAGCAGGTGGGACTGTGCGGCAAGGGCAGCCGACGACACGAGGTGGTGCTTCAGTTTATGCTCATGGTCAGAATGGAGAAGTGGGCTCGGGAGCGAGTGGTGATGGTGATGGTGATGGTGATGGTGATGCTCAGTCAACACGGTCGAAGAAGAAGTCGAAGTATGGGTGCTGGTGACAGCGGATGACTCGGAGACGCAAATGAGCATTGGGTGTCTAAGAGACCCTAACCAACTATGAACCCAGAATTTCTAAGAAAAAGGAAAATAGAAGAAGAAGAAGAAAGAAGAAGAGAGAGAAGGGAGAGCAGCAGAAAAAGAAAAGAAAGAGAGAAAGGAGAGAAAACGTAATGCTCAGTGGAAAAAAAAAAAAGTGGTTGTATTATTCCATTGATCCAGTCACGGATTCGCGGATTGCGGAGAATTTCTCTGATGCCATTCTTTCTTATCGCCCTGCGGTGTGTAACCCCTTCTGACGTTGACACACCCGGGAGAGTGGCGGGCGGGTTGCCGATTGTCGACCTGTGGGAAAACACTTCCCGATAATTGTTTTCCTCAAAATGCCTCCTTCACCTAACAGGCAACTCTCATTCATAAAATAAAATAAAATAACGTTTCCTTTTTTCTTTTATATATATATATATATATATTTATGATCTGAGATATTTTATAATATAAAGAGGAACCACATGACATGCAATATTCGGAACCCCGTTTAATTAATTACAAAAAATGCGTCTCGAAGCGAGCGCGGTTAAAGCCAAAACACTTTGATATCTCTCTTCCATGACGCTCAGAAGATGATGGGGGCTTCCTCTGGCAAGATCGAGTAAATCGCGGACGTCTCTATTCCATCGAATCCATCCGAGAGTATCTCGCAAGTCGCTCCGTCACAACTGCCACGGAAAAAAAGAATGCAAAGAGAAGACGATCTGTTGCGCGAGAGTCTCCAGCGATCATCAACGGCCCGATCTCGAAACGACAAGTTCAAGACCCTTCAAAACGGCAATATCGCGTCCGGGATCAACGTCAACCACTCCGCTTTTAAAGGCGATGGCGTAGCGGAAACATCGAAGAAGCTGTGGTTGCCCACAAAGACCGTGTCGCTCGATTCGGTTTCGATCTCCTCAGCTTGGATTTTCCCAGACGTTTGCTGTTCGACTCCGATCATTCACACGACACGACGAGCAGTGTTGACCTGTTGTGGTCCAGGACGAAGCAACTGAAGAGTACACACACTGTGGAGTTCGAAATGGATCGCGATTGGCTTTGGTTCTCGAAATGTATGTTTGAAGCATTATTCAATCATATTTTGAGCGCTTTTTTTGCTTTTTTAAGCGAAGTGCGCGATGGCTGCCTCGGCGCTTCTCGTGTAGGGAGTTGTACGCATAAATCTCATGAAAGCGACGCGAGTGTTTGCCAGTACTGATCAGCATTGATGGGCATTGGAACGAGGCGTGGACACAAAACTGGAAACTACAGTGCGTACTTTCCCCCCCTCTTTCCTTCCATGGTTGCAAGCCCAAACGCCCCCAACCGGGTCGTCCGCAAACGAGGACGACAAGTTTGAATAAAACAGTAATTGTGTGCACAGTGCGTACAGAGAAGCTGCCCGACCACGAAATCTCGACAATGTCAAATTTGCTTCCACCTCTGAATCTGTTCAAATGGATTGAGGAGCATCGAGCGGAACTGAAGCCTCCGGTGGGAAACAAGATGATTTACAACGAAGGGGAGTTCCGAGTTATGGTGGTTGGCGGTCCCAACTCGCGCACGGATTACCACGTTGAAGTTGGTCCCGAGTGGTTTTTCCAAATCCAAGGAGACATTGTTGTGCGCATCATCGATCCGGACACAAAGCGTCCCCGTGATATTGCGATCAAGGAAGGCGAGATGTTTCTCCTGCCGCCGTTTGTGCCGCACTCTCCGCAACGTACAGAAGGTTCCGTGGGCCTTGTGATTGAGCGGGAGCGCAAGCGCGATGAACCGCTCGACATCATGAGATGGTACTGCGACAGATGCTTTGAAACTGTGTATGAGGCATCGCTGTATGCAGACGATCTTTCCGTGCAGCTGAAGCCCGTCATCGAACAGTATCGCTCTGATCCGTCCATGAGAACTTGCAAATCGTGTGGTCACGTGAATGAAAAGTAATAATAAAAACAAAAAACAAGCAAGGAGCGAAGGGTGCCGTGCGTATTATTTTACTCCACAACGTTCGGTTTGCTGGTGGTGGTGGTGGTGGCGGTGGTTCGCAACAACCGTTCTTGTTCCATTGCAGAAATGTGTTCCATCATCATGGCCATCATGTGCAATGCCGCTGCGCTTGCCCGGGGCGCGCCGTCCTTGTCCTTGTCCGCTCCATTACCATTATCATTACCAGTACCGTTGCCAGTGCTACCTCGACTGCGATGTCCGAGATCTGCATCGCGGCGATCTTTTTCAAAGGTCTTTGACCGTTGACTGTGCGCATGATGATCGTCTCTCCTCCATCCGGACGACGAGTATCCTCGATCATCATCCCTATCCCTGTCCCTGTCCCTGTCCCTGTCTCGCTTTCGATCGAAGTGCGCAGACGGCACCACCGCTGCTGTTGGAATGGTTGTAGGCGTCGACGAGCCGCCACCCGAGTTCACCGCCATCGACTGCGGAGTCGTTGCAGCAGATAACGATGATGAAGGTAATGAAGAAAAAGAAGAAGAAGAAGCAGCAGCCCATGAAATATCGTAAACACGGGAATCAAAGCTGATGGACTTTGCAGTACACGCCTTCAGAGCCTGATCTGGATTCGCGAACTGAACATCAAAAGGCTGGTCAAGAAACGACGACCATGCACACGGTCCGAATTGGCTCTGCAGCAACTGCAAAATCGCATCTTTCTTGTCACTCGACACACTCGGACTGATCGTAACAATGCGCCGCGCTCTGGACCTTCCATCTCGATCTCGCTCCCTGTCCCTCTCTCTGTCTGCATCACGGTGGTCCGATCGGCCTCGACTGAAATAATCTCTATCACGATCCCTATCACGATCCCTATCACGATCCCTATCACGATCCCTATCACGATCCCTATCACGATCTCGATGTCGATCCCAACTGCCTTCTCGTTCCTTGTCTTTTTCACGGTCACGCGAGTCCATAGCTCACTCACTCTCTGCCACGGTCTCTAGTTCGTCTTCACTAATTTTTCTGTCCCTCTGCTTCCTCTTGCTGGGTGGACAAAGATTCGCAAATGTCCGTGAAACCTCCGCGTGTTGCACACCGCACAGGACGATGTGGACTACGTCAGAAAAACAGGCTGTCAAGCACACACTGTTGACTGCAGCCTTTTTGGATCTTTGGGATTCTTTGCTTTCCTTTCCAGTTTTTTATTTTATTATTTACTTATTATTATTATTATTATTATTATTGATTTCCACTCGCAGAATAAGAGGGCTTGAAAAAGAACTGAGAAAACGAAGGAGGCGATTATAAAACGCGCGCCAAGCAAAACCGAAATACGACGTCACAATGAGCGACGGATTAGAGAGAACTGCGCATCTTGCACCTGATATTTACACGTTGATCCAGTCGGTTCGGACTGCGGTGCTGGCGATTCCAGCCGATTCTACAATTGCACACTCTTGCGGGACTCCGGCGATGAAGTTCTCGCAGTTGCAGATCCTTGAAAACTTGAATGCCCTTGAGCAAATATCCTCGCAGCAGACGCTGCTGCTGAAAGAGGATACCACGAAGGACGTTCCAGGCGCAGCGCTCGCGCAGCTGAACAAGACTCTGGCTATGGAGCGGCCGGTGCTTGCGCATCGGGAGAACTTACTCGAGGATTTGACATTCTGCATCGAATCTTCTTCAAAGTACTCGTCGCTGAAAAGAAGCCGAGATGAAGCGGCGGCGGCGGCGGAACATGCAGTCCCGTGTGTTACTGCGCGGTTGTTCGATCGTATTCAGAAGATTTCCGCGGCTGCAAAAGGAATCAAGGGCTTGAATTACATGCAGATGGACGGGGAAGCTCCGCAGGAAGGAAATGACGTGGACGTCCATGTTTACAATGACCATTCGATTTACACCATTCGCCTGCGGAACGATGGCGTCGTTCTGGCAGTCTCCGTTGATTTCTACGGTCTTGCGACCAATGAAAAGGTAGAGAACAAGATGGAGACCCGTGAGAAGGTCGGGAAATTTATGGCGGACTGCATGGAGATTGGCGATTTTGACACCGTCCGAAGAGAATGGCAAGCGACGTCTGGAATATCCATTGACCTGTTCGAGAGGATCGTGGACATGCAAAACCAGTGGAGCGAACAAAATACTTTTTTGCCGTCTGGAATTCTGTTTGCTCACCCTTCGAACTTGTATTCGTTTGTGCTCACCCCGTCTCCATCGGGAAGCGGGTACTTGTGCAGAATAGATCGCTGTGCTGTGCTTTCCACATCGAGCCCGCTGCTTCCACGACCTCTAAGGCAACGGACAAGCCCCTCGACAGAGGATGAAACCATGGTAGAAGCCATGGTCGCGCTGTTCCACGGGAAATCGCACCGCCTTTGGCTGGGCTCCTACGATCAGGAAGTCGTGAACGACCACTGGAAGTTCAAAACGATAGTTTCCACACGGGTGCATTTTGTGCGGGTCTGGGAGGTATTTGTAGAGTCCTTGGATCGCGTGTCCTTGGTGCAGTCGGAGATATGCAAGCACGCATCATATGGTCGTCTCGCGGCAATGTGTTATCCGTACCTTTCCGGTCCCGGAACAACGTTTGCATATGCTCTTGCATCCGCAGTCAAGCAACACCGGACAGTGCAGTTGTCGTATGATTGTGAGTCTTTTTCGATTCTTGCTCAATTTTTCGTCTCTTTCCTCCACCGGTCCATTCCCCTGCAGATGACATTCGCTGTCAATGTCAATGGCCACGTGTCCATCGCTTGCACGGTAGCATCCGTCCATCAAGCGGATAATGTTCAACCGACAACAACCACGACGCAACAGTCGCTTTCCTTGCAAGATTTCTTGTCTTTACAAATTCGAGGCTCATTAGAGGAAACTTTCAACACACCCTCACTCGATACATACCTCTCCATTCCAGGAGTGCTAATGCAAATTGAGGAACTTGTAACTCAATACTACGTGCAAACAACCTGGAGATAAATTAATAGTAATGATAATGAAGAAAAAACGAACAACCAAAACAAAAAAAAAAAAAAAAAAGAGAGAAAACGCAAAAATTGAAGAAAACCACTGCAGCTTATGAGGAGGATGTCGGCATGAATGTGGCGACTTGCTCTCGAAACATCTCCTTGACGTGCGCCAAGTCCGCTTCCAATTCCAGCACTCGTTCCTCCTTTTCTCCGATCAGTTGAAGAGCCATTTCATAGCGAATCTCCAGCTTTCTCATCTTCGATGACACGCGTCGTTCGCGCGCAAGAGCGAGAGACAACTTGTCAATCTTCAATCGAAGTTCATGAACAAGATCGGATCCATTCGGACGTGAAAACGGTTCAAGCACGGATGCAGAATCAAGATCGTCTTCATCAACTGCGACCGGCGAAGACTGCTCATGCCCAGAGCTTCTTGTGTGGGGACCGTCAGCGCCAGCATCCAGCTCCGATCCGGAGAGTGAGTAGCGAAATGGCGGTCGCTGTCCCGAGGAATCAGGAACCGAAGAAGGGGTGACTTGGGATTGGTGCTGCTCCAAACGTGTCTGGAACGACAAATGCTGGCTCATCAATTGCTTCTGCAGATTCTGGACCTCGATTCGCAACGACTCCACTTTTTCCAACAATTGCGTCTTTTCAAGTGCAAACAGGGACTGAAGAGAATCGGATTCTGCACGAATGCGCGATGCCTCCGATTTTGCGGATTCGCACTGCTTCTCCGCATCCAGCACCAGCAGCTGCATGCTGCTGTGTTGCCGTTCTAAACTGCGAATTTTTTCCAGCAACGCCCTTTCTTTTGATTCCTTTTCCTCATATTTCAGCAGCATGTCCGCTTCTCGAGATTCAAATCCAGCAAGCCGTTCCTGCAGCATTTGCCGAACAGAGTAGAATTCGACTTTCTGAGAGGACATGGACCTTTCCAGTGACTCGATCTGTTTCAGCAGATCGCTGTTCGGATCAACAACTTCTCTAGGAGCCGTTGCGGTGTCACGCAGCCGCACCTGTAGGCATTTCATTTGCTCCATCAGCATCGATATCGTGTTTTCATACTCGTCCTTTGTTCTTGCATTCAGTTGCTGTTGCGCCTCCAAATCGGAAGTCAGCTTCACGCGGAGAGCATCTATCCGCGACTGCGTGTCCGTAGCAGCACGCTTAATGCGGTTTTTTAGGTCCACATTCTCCGCCTCCGCAAGGTTGCATCGCTTCTCAACCGCGTCGAGCAGCTTGGTTTTCTCTTCCAGATCCCGACCCGCAGCCGAACTCCACTCTCGCAGCTTGTTGTAATTCTCCGAGACTTCCTTGTGCATGCCTTCCAGTTCATTTAACCGCACAAGGCGAACATCCGCGTCCCTTTTCTCGGCACGCAGTTGCTTGACTCTTGATTCCAGCAACGACACCTTTTGTGCCAACTGGTCACCTTCCGACGACAATTGCTGGTTCGCCTCCATCGCCCCGGCAGTCTTTGCAAGCTTGCATGTAACATCCTGTACCTCTCTTTGGAGATTCGTAATAATGACCTGCGATTGTTCAACTTGCCTCTCCTTCACAGAGAGCAACTCGCGAATATCCTTGCACTGCTTTTCAGACTGCGCAAGCCTGTTCTGTACCGCTGCAAACTGGCTCCTAAGGACATGAATCTCTTCAGTTCCGTCAGCTTTCGGAATTGCGTGATCGACGATCATCTGCTGTGTCTGCGACTGTTCGAGTACTCCACTCGGGCGTTCTGCGGACGGGGCCAGGGGCAGAGGGAGTGGTGGCGCAGACTCGGCTCGACCCAAGTTGTCTGTGTGAATATAATCTGGAGTCGCGGAGGGAGAATCAGTTGCAGAAGAAACGTTCGGAATGGGGGACGGGCCGATTGCAGGCGCAGATGGCGATGTTGGAGACATACCAACCGACAGATCATCCGCAGAAGACCGGTTTGAAGATGCCGTTGGAGAAATCAGCGTTCCACTCTTTGAGACAGGGATTCGTTCGCGAATTCGAATCCTGATTATCTCGCCATCCTCGGCGGCCATCAATTTGACTTGAATGCGATTTGTTGTTCGAACCTTGCGCACTGGAGTCTCGCCACCTGCAGGGCCAGTTGAATTTTGGTTCTGGTTCTGGTTCTGAGTCGGGGTGGAAGTGGCAGAGAACAGAGGACTCGATCCATCGAATACACCTTTTGGGACCAGATTCTTCTCAAAAAACTCGGAAAACAGCTTCGAAGTTTTCGCGAACGTCAATCCTTCTGAATTCTGTTCTAGTGGCTGATCGACAGCGAGATGCTGGTGGTGATTTGTAAAAGAAGAAGACGACGAAGTGGGAGGAGGAGTGGATTGCACTGCATTTGGTTGCGCAAGAGAGGAAGCGCGCTGTGAAGGCGCAGCAGCAGCCTGAGTGGGCGTCGATGTGCTCAAAGTACTCGAGGACGCGTTCGCTTGCTGTACTTTCCGAATTGTATTATCAAACGATTCGCCAACATTCTTCACTGCATCTTGCAAAAACTTCTTGAATGGCGAAGATCCATCCGTGAACATTTCTTTGTGCTGGCCCTGTGTACTTTGTGCAGCGACGTAGCTCTGGCCTCCTCTTTGTAGCAAGAGAATGGGACCGTTCAGTGATCCAATGAAGATCCAAGGCAAACCCGTCATCATCATCATCATCACCCAGCGAGTCAGCCTCGAGAAGTGTGCTCCAAGTCACAGCTACAGACGGCAGTCAAGGATGCTCCTCCAGATACTGGTGGCTCACTGGCTGCGCCTCAAGCAGATTATTTAATGTAAAAGCGCCCTTTTTTTAATTATAGATTTACAATCAGCATCAGCGCCCATCCAAATGAGTTCCCCCTTTGAGTGGGACATCCGTGGGTCTGCGCACCCCAAAACACCGACAGCCTATTCTTTCGTCAAAGCTCTCGAATTGATCAATTAGTACATTCGTCAGAAACCGTTTGGACTCTGGGAACCAGGAGGAAACCAGGGGTTTCAACGAGCTTCATTTACTGCCATTTCGCATTTTTAATCCATTCGTTCATTCTCTGTTTTCAATCGAGCGGATGTTGTATTCATTCTGTTGATTGGCAATGGAGTGCGCCACACCCGCAAAGAGAGAGAGAGAGAGAGAGAGAGAGAGAGAGAGAGAGAGAGAGAGAGAGAGAGAGAGAGAGAGAGAGAGAGAGAGAGAGAGAGGGCGCGGAGGAATCATCGATTACAAAGGAATGCGGCTGTCAATATTCGACAGTGTCTCATTGGGCCTCGACCTGCACACCTTCAGCCATGCTATCCGATGATCTTCACAGCCGTCCACCAGACGTTTTGGGTTGGAGGGCTGTGCTGTACGGATGAAACTTTATTCTTATTATTTTTGTTTTGCCCATGCTCCGACTTTTGGACACGATCACGCGGGCCATCATTTCCCATCCAAACCCGTGCTCCTCCCGTACAAAAAACAATCCAATAAATCCAATAAATCATAATCCCGTCCCCCGTCCCCCAACCCCACCCCCCCAAACACGCAGCCCACGCCTCACGTGCCCCGGACCCACTTCCAAAGACGACGGCAACATCCACTTCAAAAAGACGCCCATTTTGGAACAGGGGATTTCGCTAGAGAGAAACCAAACAAGCACAAATACAATAGCAAATACAATAACAAAAAAGGAAGAGCCAAAGGAAGGAGCTCCAGAAAGAAGACATATTTGTCATTGATGGTTGTGACTTTACGGTTCTCCAACCCAATTCCTTTTCTTATCGTATCTTATCTTTATCTTTCCTTTTTCATTGACGAGACTGCCTTGAAAAGTAAGGAAGAACAGGCTTTCGGATTAGTATGATTGTGGTTCTTGATCCGCGCCGTCGTGAATCCCAGCGCCGTCCATTGTGGAAGGATCCATCCACTCCGCTGTTTTATCTCGTTGTCTTCGTGTTTTTTCTGTTTCTAAAGTTGTACAATCTCGTTTCGTGGCCTTGGGCAATCACGTTTTTCCCATTGTACATTGGGGTTTTGTTTTTGACTGTTTCTCTGTTTATTTCGTATCGCCGAGAGATTATGAGGATTGATGGCGGTCGGACTTCTGAAACGCGCGCCATCTCTTTTTATGTGTTCTCACTGTGCATTGTTTTGGTGCAGAGCATTCTGCTGAATGTGAGCCTCGAAGCTGCCGAGAGGAGCACGACTCGCCCATTCCCGGTCTTCACGCTGTTCCCACTGCTGTTCTGGTCCTTTGTGGCGTTCTGTTCTTCAGTGGTGTGGATCCTTAGACGGGAGTTTGGCTCAAAAAGCCAGCTGTTTATTGCGCAGACCCTTGTCCCGTTCTCGGTGTACGTCTTTCTTCAGGTCGTGTTAATTATTGTACAGCTGTTTGGTGAAGGCGCTCAGTCCTCGTGGAAGCTGTTCTTGTTCCCATCCTATTTGCTGTCGGTCGCCATTATCCTGGCCGGAGTACTGGGAATGTACGTCTTTTGGAAAGAGTCGGACTTCATCATTCCTTCCCCTCCCGCCTCAGATTCTGCAGAGTCGTCCCGTGTGTCCACTCCAGATCGAACCAGTCGCGCGCACCCGGCGGCAAATGAATCCCCTCATGACAATGCTGCCCCCGTCCCTTCAACACGAGCAACTCCTGGTTCCCGGTGGATTCCAGGTCTTCTGTTTCGGGCTAGCGCTCCGAAATGGATCCCTGAAGTCTTTGGATCCATGGAGGGACTTGGATCTGCATGTGCAATCATTTGCGGTCTGCCACTTCTTGTTTTCTTTGTCTTGCTGGGATACTATCTAGATTCCAAGATGTTCGTGGATCTACCGTTTGTTTTTCTGCCCCTTTTCTTTTCGAGCTGCATCTTGACGTTCGTGAGCTGCTTCCGTTCGTTTTCTCGAGAGGACGAGGATGAAGAGTCCGAGTCGGAACTGCCCTCACGACGGCGCCTCGACACGTGGTACAACAGACCAATGATAATTGGTGATTTTGATGTTGAGAATGTTGATCCTTCTGGTGACACTGGAAACGCAGATAGGAGTGGTGTTTCACGACGGAGGGACGATTCCGCAGCTCCCCGGCGTCGCGGAACTGCACCAAGTCAAGCAACGTCTGGAACTATTCCTCTCGCCGGGATGCTAAATTCAAACCCCATCTTGATGGAGCAGTTCCTGATGACTCTTCATCGTGCGATGGACGAGGAGGCGGGCGGCATGGGCGGTGGCGTGTCAGCGTCCTTGGAGGCAGAGTATTTCAGGCTTCTGTTGGCCACGATTGCTCGGGCTGTGCGTGTGGAGGATCCGCGTCCTGCAGGTGTTCAGTCGCATTTGTTAGACATGCTTCCCTCTTTCGTGCTCGACGAGAAATCGTATCTTGTTGCCGGTCAACACATGTGCAACATCTGTCTTTCGGAGTTCGCTCCTGGCGACGAAGTGCGGACTCTTCCTTGTTTCCACTTCTTTCACAAGTCTGAAATTGATGAGTGGCTGTCAAGAAACAATTCCTGTCCGCTGTGCAAAAGACCGGTGGACGAGGCAGAACTGGCGCGTGCAGATGAAGCCAGTGAAGGCATCAGCACTTCAGCTACAGAGACGTTGCGTATCATTGAGGAAGCTCAAGAGCACGGAAGCAGTGGTTGCAGTGCTGGTGGTGACTCGTGCAACAGGTCACATCACGGGAATGGATCGAGTTCGGCTTCAGGCTCCGCGAATGCTTCTCGAGGAACACCTAGTGCCTCGTCGTCCTCGTCATCGCGTTCATCCTCTTCTTCCGCTTCCGCTTCCGCTTCCTCTTCTGGTTCTGTTTCCGCAGCCCCATCCACTTCCTCTTCTGCCCTGGCGTCGTCTTCTCAGACCATTCCGAATTTACCAGGTTCTCCGCATCGAAGTCATGCCGAGGAACTTGATTGATTGCTTCGAATGCGTTTTTCTTGTTTTTCTTCTCTTTGGCAAGCCGAGGAACCCATAGTATCATTTGAATCGTTCTTCCCCTCCCCCTCGTCTCTTTGAACCCACGCTGCAATAGCTCTTTCGTTATGTGGATTGCTGCTGTGTGGGTGTGTGCTGCTTTGGGCTGTTCTCAATCACACTGCACGGGGTCTGCTCCCCATCTGTTCTTTCCCCCCCTCTTCCTGTAGGACTGCTCTCACTACACATGTGCCAAGTCTTGTGTAACAGTCATGAAATAGGATTTTACAAAATCGCAGAGTGACTCGTTGTTTTTTGTGTGAGTACTGCACAAGCACTCCTGACTTTTTATTTTATTTGTTTTTATTATTCAAGGAGGAAAACTAAACGTGTAATTTGTAAAAAAATCACCCAGAAGGATGCGATTTGCTGCTGCACCCCGTCACCGTTTCTTTTTAGATTCTTTTTTCGTTTGTCCGTGCTTGTGTTCCAATTCCAGTGTCTCGCTGGATTGTGCATCCTTGTCGAAACCTTCCGAAGTCAGTACGCCACGACAGGTTGCTGCAACAAACGCAATAGCATTTTGCAGTGCTGGAGGAGGTGAAGTCCGAAAAAAACTGCACTCGAAAACAGACGGGAGTTGAAGGCTGGGGAGAAGAAATAAACTTCCACTTTTGGGAGTGCTCGCACAAGATTCTGTTCCCACCCTCACCTCTGTTGCTACAGAATGCAAATTTGTACTCGAAGGTTCTTGTACACTGAGGACAAGTTGAAACATCGAATCGAATAGCGAGTTGAACCCCAGCGGTTTTCGTGCACAGGGAAGAAGGAGAAAAAGGAAGGGGGGAAAAAAAAAGGCCACGAGGTTTTCGTCGTGTCGTATGCTGCTTGTTTTTCTCAAACGACGGGCTGCTGAAAGACATCCCCCCGCGTTATTTATCAGGAATCGACACCACGCTAAACAATGTCCGCAAATGATCCTAGCCAAATCGACAGCGACATCGCTGCCGTCCTAGTGCTGGATGGAATTATCCTTGCCGCAGGATTGGTAGTCTTCTTCTCTCTCGAGCGGAAACGTCTGTCCTCTGTGTTCACCATCCCGTCTCTCGACACCATCTTTCGAAAACACGGCCACGATGCAATGATCTACATGAGTTTGCAAAGATACATGATCGCATTCATGGTGATTTTGACATTTGTTTCGACTGTGGTCCTGATCCCCGTGAATGTTGCATCGGGTTCAAAGTCTGATGAAGACTCGAGTGTTTCTGGATCCTGGTTTGGGTCCACCACCATCCTGCGAGTGAAGTACGCAGAGGGAACGCTGTGGGCACATTGCGTTGTCGCGCTTTTGTTTGCCGCGACCTGCTTCGGTCTTGCATACTTGTGGGAATCCCAGCCCGTTGTGCAGCAGGGTATTACAGAGGAACGATACGCCACGTATACTGCAGAATGGAGCGCCCAGCCGTCCAGGACGCTTTTCTGGCTGCACCCTCCGGAGATGGCCCCCTGCTCCGCTCCAGAAGAGGCAATCCGTGCCCCGGGATATCTCGCGCCGCGCCTTCCCCCCAGTGGAACAGTGGAAGGCAAGCTGCGTGCCAGATCGGAAACTTGCGCTGTGTGGATTCACAGGATCCCGGAAGGCTGCCGCACTCCTGATGCGCTCTGCAACTTGCTGACAGCGAAAATTGGACCACAGGTCGTTGCCGTGAAGCCCGTGTATGATACGTCTGCATTGTTCAAGTTGCAGAACGAACTGGCGGTTGCCGCTGAAAAGAGTATTCTCGCTGAGGGAAGCAATATCCGCCAGCAGTGGACTTCGGTGATTAATGCAGAAATTCCAAAGGAACAACGAGCAAAATCGTTTGCCTTGACGAAGAAGTTTCCGTTCATCTCGCGCGTGGACGCATTTAATTACTGGGATGCGAAGCAGCAGGAGCTGGCGCAAAAAGTCCAGGACGAACAAAAAGATGTCGAAATGAAAAAGGGGATCGTCTTTTTCCGCTCATCAGCAACGGTTCGAGCATTTTGGGCGAACAAGGAAATGCAACCGCTTATCCATGAATTACAAATCACATCCAGCCCGCATCCCGTCGATGTTCAGTGGCAGAATGCATGCATGCCTCTTCAGCAGAAGCTGGCTCGACGAACAGGAGTGCAAGCAGCACTCATCACCCTGCTTCTGTTTGCTGCGACTCCTGCGGCGCTGGCAACGATCCTCCGAGAGCATTTGAACGAAGACACGCTTTCTTTTATTCCTTCGCTGCTCCAATCCTTCCTTTTTGCATACTTGCCGACGATCCTTCTTCTCGTGGCAGCGATGCTTTTGCCAATGATCATTATTCGTCTCACGAAGATGGAGGGGCACTTCCTGAAATCGGAGCAAAATCAAAAGATCATGGTTCGCATCTTTGTTTACCTCATCTTGTCTACGTTGGTGATACCAACCATGTCGCTTGCAATAGTTGACTTGGTGACGGATGCCATCAGCAACGGCAGCGTAGATGTGTCAAAAGCAGTTCAACAGGCATTTATTCCCTCAATGCAAGTATTCTTTTTCACGTACGTCCTTCAGCAAGCTACGATCGGAATCGTGCTGGGATTGATCCGCCCAGTTCCACGCATCCTTAAGATGCTGTCCAAGGCAAAAACTCCCTTTTCAGCTGAAGAGGCGATGCTGCTCAACCGCGGGGCTGCCTTCTTTATTGAAGGAGAGGCGCCGGAGTACTTCTCCGTGTTAGCGGTAGCTGTCGTGTACAGTGTGGCGTGCCCACTCATTACGATTCTTGGAACAATTTATGCCATTGGAAAACATGTGGGAGACCTTCAAGCACTGGAAAGTGCCTACGTTCCTCCGCGACCGCAGGAACTGACAAAGGAAACGCGTCGCGCCTATCTCAGTCGTATTCGGCTGCTGTGCCGAATTGCGACTGCGATGATCTTGATCTTTGCAATCTACATGGCAGCGTATTTCTCAACGTCGAGTGCCGACGGACAGGCGTCCTTCCTGCTGGCTCTGCTGATTGTCGCCATCCTCGGGATGATCACGTTCTTTGGCTTCCCTCGAATGTCCAAACTCGTAGTGGAAAAAACGCTTGGAAAACGCTTGACGTCTCCGGATTCCCCAAATGTGCCATACAGTCCATCGCAGCCCAACCACTTCCTTCCTAAAGAAGTCGCGAGCGAAGAAGTAGGATGGGTTGACAGAATCAAATTACGACCCATCCATGGATTCATGATGCGTGACAAGGTCGCATAGTTTCGAGTGTCTAACTCCCAAGGAAATCGCAAAATTAATAAATATTTAGCAAATAAAATGAAAAGCACCAACAGATAACACCATCAGTGATAACAATGGAAAAGGGGAACGAGGGCGGATGAACGTATCAAAGGGGAAACGCGTCCCTCAGCTCATGTACATCTGCGCGGCACCGTGGCTGGCAATCGACCAGACTCCGTATCCAAATATTGCGAGGACGGCCGACACTACGAACACGCTGTCTCTCCACCTGTGATAGAACCCAAATTCAATGTCGCCTAGGACCATGGACAGCGTTTCCCGGTAGAGGGGTGGAATGGACATGCGCGACAACAGAATGAACGACAGAGCATAGGTCCCCATGAGATATGACACAACCAACGTCATCCACGACTGTGGAACGTATTGAAAAACGGAGATCTTGACGAGCGCAGTTTGAAGTGTGAGAAAGAAAGATCGCATCGACGATACAATGGAGATTCCCATAAATATAAAAGACAGTGGTTGTGCCCATGCTTCGATCGGCAGCGTGACATCCACTTTGGAAGCATACAAGAACAGCGTGGTGATGGGGTCCTTATCCGGTATGCGGTGCACAATAATATTAAGCATTGCGGAGACAATTTGAATCACATTCCAACAAAACAACACAACGGAAAGGACCTTGTACGCAATTCCACGGAAGGTCCGGTCGAATTTCCGTTGTTTCTGCAAGTCAATGGCGGCCTGCAGCTGAACATGCGACTCATACAACATCTTCTCCCAGCCCTTGATTTCCTCAGCTGCGCTGTTTGCATTGCTTGAGCCGATACCAAACCACGTTCCAATGATGCCTCGCTGCTTAGGCATCGGGGCCCTCTTGTGCAGGTCGTACTTCTTGCTGGCAATCTTTCGAATCAGCTGGTTGATACTGTCCTGTAGTGTCTTGATGTTCGACTCTTGGTAATCCGAGCTGAAGAAGATAGATCCGTACGTGATCACTGCGCCATAGGCCGACAGGAACGCAGAAAGAGTGACCCCAACGACCGAAATGCGTCCAGTTGCGTGTTCCGAGAAGAAAAACACAGAGTGAGACCCGGTCTTCACAATCGGAAAGAACGATCCTAGCTTCCAGAACAAAAAGAGGTATGCCATAAACAAGCCCATGACAAGGACGGATGGTCTCGGGATTTGCAATTTTCGTCGTTCGTACACAAAGGAATAAAAGAACAGAAATGGAACAACGAAAACGAGAAGAATCAGAAAGACAAGGAGGTCCGTTTTCCACGAAAATACAATGGCCGACCGACTGACAATCCCAGTGATGTCGAACAGGATCAGTAAAGACATTGAAAGTGCAAGAGAAGTGATTAGTCCAAAGCACAGACGGGCTCGAAGCACAGGTGGCGATGCAGCGGGAGAAAGACGGCCGAAAATCCATCGGCCTAGAAACATGATGGAGAAAGCATATGCAAAAGCATGCGCTAGGATCAAAACGGCAACATCTGGTAGCATTCGACGTTTGCTGGCCTTTGTATGCTGCACGAGTCTTGGGGAAGAGCAAGAGAAATCGTCTATTCAAGGCACGCTCGTCAAGAACACACACACACACACACACACACACAGCCAACAAGCAAGTGTCGGACGCCTGCGGTCTGCTCAGGTGGTGTTTTTTGAAGGTCTCATTGGTTGACAGATGTCGTCGAGCATGGAGTGGGCTGCGCGACGTCCTGAATTGAACTCCAGTCACTTCCGCACTTGGATCACACCTGGATTCGAGGATTTGTAAAGAATCTCATGCCGCTTTGCCATTTATTGCGATATGATGAAGCAATCCAAAGCGCACGCAAACAAAAAAAACACTGCCACGAGCCATGCGCATGCGTTTGCTATCTTAAGCAACTCCGTCACACGATGCCCGATTCGTTTCGCCCCATTTTGATCATTAAATCCCTTTATAAATACGCCACCGCGTTGCATTCTCGCACAGCGACGCTCATTTCATTATTTTTATTTTTATTGTCCATGCAACGCAACATCTATCTTAAGAACGTCTCTCATGCGGGGGGGCGTGTTGGGGGCCTACCCCCTTCCCAATCATGCTCTGCATGTTGTTTGGGTTGCAACATTGATTATGGGTGATCAGCGATGATTATCCGTGGTTAGTGTACAATGTAGGCGCTTTGCCGACTGCCGTATTTGAAGTTGTGAAAATTCTAAAGTCATTTCATTCTCTCTCTCTCTCTCTCTCTCTCTCTTTCTTTCTTTCTTTCTTTGGTCTTCTCTTTGGAAATAACAATAAGAGTACCGGACCTCTACTGCATTGCGATCACTTGCGCTCCAATTTCAAGCAGTGTCTCAGTGTCTCAATGTCCGGTGTTTCGTCTGTGCCAGTTGACCAATCACCACCGCTTTCTTCTGCGTCGGTTTGCGAACAAGCGTCCAAGACGTCTGCGGAAGCTCGAAAAAAACATCATGATGCGTTATTGCAGAGCGTGCCGCCTCATTGGAATGGTGTTCGAATGGAAAACAAAGTTGAAATGATTCATTTCCTGAATCCCTCTGAAACGAACGCATCGGCTCGAATTGCACATGGTGCGACACTCCTCAAGCTGTGCGACGAAGCGGCCGCAGTGGTTGCATTTCGGCATTGCAGAAATCCAGTGGTGACAGCTTCCATGGATTCTGTTGATTTCATTGCCCCTGTATTCTTGGGTGACATTATCATTGTTCGGGCAATGCTGACGTACGTGAGTGCCAAGTCGGTGGAAATCCAGGTTACAGTCTGTGCAGAGAATCTGGTCACTGGCGCAGTGAAAAAAACAAACGATGCCTGGCTCACGTTTGTCTCCGTTGATCCTCAGACAGGAAAGGCACTCCCGATCCCGGAGTTCGAACCGACATCCGACGATGAAAAGATCTTGCTGGAGCAAGGAAAGACCCGGTATCTGGACAGAAAAGAACGGCGCAAGCGATCACTCGCCCCACGAATGTAAAGCCTCCTCCCCTTGTTATCGTCACATCAATATTTACATGTTTTTGGATCATGTTGTCGTTCTTGGTGTGTGCCTTCAATTGATAATTTGCACAGCACCGAAACAAAACAGCATTCTCGTCTTCCTCCATCCTCTTCTATTAATTTTAAAAATAATAATATAATAATAATTAAATTAAAAAAAACAAAAAACACTACAGATGGCTAAGACCCACGGCACTTCGCAGTTCCTCATACACCCCAAAACTAATCGCTGTGTGAGGGAAGATTCGAATCCAGTTGCTGAGGGCACCTCTGTAGCATCCTTGAAAGCCTTCTGTCTTCACAATGTGCGACAAGATTGCAATTGTGGACATTGTCTTGCCGCCGACTCCAACCATCGTTCTAGTTTTCACAACATCTATGGGAGAAACGAGAATTGTTGTAAACAGACCGCAGATCATGCTGGCGACTGCATAAACTCTCAATCCCTCCGACCACCCTCGATCCAGGAGCCACTGCTTGGATTCGTCGTATGTAGACAGCTGTGCTGCAGTCAAGACTGCCGCCCTTTGCGTGTTTGGAATGCAGCCGCGAAACAGACCTCTCCAGCCTTCGAGCCGGTAGATCTTTTGAAATTCATGGATGGGCCCAACATAGGAGCCACCTTTCAAGGCCGCTTGCGCACGAAGCTTCACCACATCCACCGGGGTCGTGACGGAAGCGCCAATGAGACCGGAACACATTCCTGCAATCATCTTGTCACGAAACAGAGCAGTATGACTCTGGGGCTCGCCAAACACGGACTGCACAAAATCTTTGCAAGCATCGTATCCTCCAAGTCGGATGGAAGAATATGTGGCTTCTCTCAAAAGAGACGGTGCAAGGCCCCTGTACAATCCTCGAACTCCGTCGGCGCCAATGATCGAGCCGTGAAACGTGCTCCAGATGGAATGCATTCGAACAAACATGCCGCGATGTCCCGCAGAATAGCTGCTGGAGAATATAGAGGATGCCGGGTAATTCATGGAGTATATTTGAAGTCTCACTTTCAGCGTATCAATTCCATGCGTCGCAGCTGCAGCTGCGCACGAGGCGATGCCCGCGCACACCAGTTTTTCCACAAACTGGGTAGTTTCGATCTTTGTTGGCACGTGAAGCACGTGGGAAGAAGCATGTACTGGGTGGCTTTGATCGGATTTGCTTTGCGGACTGCTCGTTGTACTCATATCAACCATCAAGAATGGTGCATCTGCCAGAGGAGGGTCAAAGGAATCCGTGTTTGTTCGATTACCGGCGGAAAAGAAAAAAACGGAAAGGAGGGAAAACATATGCAAAATACAGGCAAAGCAAAAAACTATATAACTTCAACACTATCCTCAAGCGTACACCTCTTCCAAACATTTGGCTCGCATGCTGCGCCTCGGACAAATTTATTTTGAAATAAAATGACGTTTCAAATCAGCACGAACACTCATCAAATGAGTACTCTTGAGTGGGACATCATATAGAAGCAGATCATTTTTCGTCGGGGGTCGACGGCTGTCAACTCAGCCATACTTGTCCGATGAAATGACCGTCCACAAGTCGCTTGGGTTGGAGGGTTCGATCATTCCGGGGCCCTGTGTACACGATGTTGACCAGTGTCGACATCCATTCCCTTGCACAGCGTTTTCAAAATATCAAATGAAAAAAGAAAAGGAGAGGGAGAGAAAGAGAGAGAAAAAGAGAGAGACGGAGAGACGGACAGACGGACAGACGGACAGACGGACAGACGGAGACACAGATAGTGCAGCATTATCCATAAGTACTTGCAGTCCGTAGCATGTCGGCGTCAAGAAAGCGAGAACAGAGCGAGAGCAAGAAGCTGAAAAAGAGCGCATCCTCTTCGGAAGCGCAGGTTGCCGCTTCCTTGGATTCGGACGAAGACTCTTCCTCCTCCGAGGATTCTGCACTAGACGAAAACGGAATGATGCAAATGACGTTTACTGGGCGAGATATCTGCGAGGGCGATTACCTGACAATTCGCAACTTTTTAACGCACTATCTGTGGAATTATGATTTCACTGGTGTCTCGGACATGTCCAACGCGATCATCGAGTCCGCAACCGGATTTGCGATCGGTTCTGTCGTGCACACCGACGAGGACCCTGACAATGTTTTTGGATTTGTGAGTGCCGTGCCCTGGCCATCTGCGTCTGCTGCGTGTGCTGCGAGCTCGAAATCCGATGGCAAGAAGGAGGAAAAGAAAAGAAAGAGTGGCGATCAGAGACCGCTCTTTGTCCAGCAGATTGCTGAGTATTGTTTGAAGCACACGCAAAACAAGCATTTAAAAAAAGTGCTCCAAGGGGAGAGCGCTAAAAATACAGTGCTCATAGTTGCGGATCGCGTGATTAATCTGCCTCCCGAAGCTGCCATTCCTATGCATGTGTCATTGTTTTCTGAAATTGCAAATGCAGCCAAGAACCACAATGTATGGAAAGCTGATCAGTTTCTGCTCTTGAGCACTCTTGCAACCGAGTATGATAGCGAGGACGATGACCCAGTCGGAGACGCGGCGGATGATGCCGATGCGGAAGTGCCCCCTGCGAAGGTATCGAGGACGACTACAGGTCAAGAGAAGAAAGGAGAAGAAGACATGGATGACGAACCATTCCTTTTGCGGGCAGAGGAGGAAGCATATGCGCGAGTTGCGAGTCATATGGACAGATGGAGCATTCCATCTCAAGGATCTCTTGTTCGCAGTGCAGACCGCGAACACGTTGTCATGCTGATTCCCGCTGAAGTACTGCAGGATGCTATTACAGACATGCATGATGCATTCAGCGTGCAATGTCCGGAAGCACGCTGAGTGGTGAATGGTTTCTGGGAATCTGCTTGATGTAGTTTCTTCGCCCAACTTTCCGGTACATAGAAGAAGACGGTGGGTGGGATGACAAAGAACAGGAGAGAGAAAAGCCCCCACCCCCATTCAGTGGGAAATGCGGTTTTTAATTTTTAATTAAAATAATAAAATTACAGAAAGCTTCCTGGCCGCTTTACGCTGGCGCGCCATACGCTTCTGGCATGCGCTCGATTGTGTATTTGTGATCCTTAATGTACATGATGGGGACCCCTGGAACCTTGCGCAATCGTCTGTGCAAGTCTCTGTCCATTGTTCCAACAACATAGATCGGGTGCGCTTGCACTCTCTGCACAAGACAGTCGTCTGCATACGTGCCGCCATGTGCGCACGGCAGCCGTTCAATACGAGGATCCTTGGCAAGTCGCAATGCAATACGATATTGTGGCCCAAGTTTTTCCAACTCTGCCATGACACAGTCTGTGATGCAAGGAATGCACTTTGCATACAGGCAATCCATCATGCATTTCACCATATCCATCTTGTTCTTGATTGTGAAATTGATGAAGTTCGTATCGATCAGGATCTGATATGGCGGTCCCAATTGAGTGTTGTATGAAAAGAACAGCGACGACTGAGTCGCCTCAATTCTGTTCACAGACTGAGACTTCTTCTCCTCTTCCTTCTTCTCATTCTTGACAACATTCTCCTTCAGTCGTGCGTCTTTCGAAGAAAGCATCCTTTTCACCGCAGCAAACTTTTTCGCTTTTTTTACTCTTCCCATTCTGTCCTTTTTTTTGTCCTTCTTCCCCTTTGAGATTCAAGGCTGATGATCTATGGCCCTGCACAAACCAGAGACTTGGAGGGAACGGACTCCGTTTTTATGCGCGAGAAATTCCTGCCAAAGAGAAATGACGGGGAAAATAAAAGAGCAACTCCCACAGGTCTGACGGACCTTTTTTTTTTTTTTTGCTGTCGTTCTTTGCTAAGCGCCGGACTTTTTCCGTCGGGAATGATTCTCCGTTTCTGACAAGCCCATAATTTTCTTCCAAATTTTTTTAAAATTTGTTAATTAAAATTAATCATTGTAATTATTCTTGTGCATTGGCGAGAACCACTGCCAAGCCAACACAGAAAACACAAACGAAGAATCGAAAAAAGGATACAACCAAGGATATAATGAGGAGATGTCACGGATAAGAGTAATTCGATCTATAGTGTATAATACGCTGCCTCAGGATTATCTGAAAAAGGTTGATGCATTCCACCAAGCCCATGATTTGCATTTCTCGGATCCATACATCCGCGTGCAGCCGTTTTTGCATCCGTCCTATACAAATCATCTCAAGGTGGACCCAACGAAAGTCGCGAGACTGAAGTCGGACGAGGTTGCGATGTGGAATGCGATTACATCGAACCAACGCCTGGAGTTGGTCGGTGATGCGTCTCTGGCATTTCTGGTGTCAGATGACCTGTTCAGAAAGCATCCGTCCGTGGAAGAAGGAAGCTTGACATTGATGCGCGAGAACATGATCAAGAACACCACTCTGTACAGACTTGCCTCCGAGTACCTGCATTTAGACGATCTTTCTGTCCACTGCATGCCTGTCAAGGACGCCGCACACGAAAGGGGCCTGAACAAGATGATTGCGGATGCTGTCGAGGCTCTTCTGGGCGCGATTTACATTGATCAAGGGTTTTCTGTTTTGGAAAAGTTTGTTCGGAATCACATATTGGATGCCTTGTATGCAATTGCCGCCGCAGGCCCAAGCGTCCATCCAATTCCACGGTTGCAGACGCTGACCCTGAAATATGTCAAACATCTTCCGGACTACAGGTACGTCGGGCCTTCGCCAACGGGGGGTTCGCTCATGCTGGGTGTCAAGGGATCGAAGCTGTCTTCCATGGAGGACCAGGGGTCTCATGAAGTCCACTGCTTCGTCCAGGGCGAGCTGTTCGGCATTGGGCGAGCCTACAACTTCAAGATCGCAAAGACACGCGCTGCTGAGGAAGCCATTGTCGCGTTCATGCATAGACACAAGATACCAGATCACGATCCGTTGCAAAAGCGCTAAGGCATGCATTCTCTCCCGCGGAATCCCTGCAGCTAGAGCAAGAGGAAAGTGAGGGAAACAGTGCGAGTGAGAGGCTTGCACCCTCAGAAACGATTCACATGTAAACACACAATTTATTTTATTTCATCTGGCTTCCTTTGCTAGTCGACGGAGTTCATGTCGACGTCTCCCTGTTCTGATTGTTCTTTCGCAGGCGCCGGTTTTGCATTTGGTGCCTGGTCCCATTCTATGCGACAAGACACGAACCTTCCCGCTGAGTCGTACAGATACGAAATCCTCTTTTTCGTCGCGAGTATTTTCTTCGCGTCGTCTTCTTTGATCCACCCAATCATGTCGACAAGAGTTTCATTTGCCTTTGATGCTTCCAAAATGTTCTGCCAGATCTCCTTGTATCCGAGTGTCGGTTGATCCGTCGCCATGTGTATCTCCGCAGGTGGGTAGACAGGTAGGCCTGTATGTATGTATGTACGCGTGTGTGTGTGTGTGGGTATATGAGAAAGTTATAATCCGACAAATAGTAATTGTGGTGGTAGTGGAAAGCAGATGACCCATCGACAAAGGAGCCTTCCGTCAACTCAAAGAGAGGATTGAGGACGGTACGAGAGGCCTCAACTGCAAATCCAAGACTCAATCTTTTCCTGTCGTTGTCCACGTTTTGCAGCTTGCTTCGTCGTGGCGGTATGCAGAATGGAAAAGAGAATGACGAGCCTTTGCACTGCGTTTCGTTTGGCTTTTGATGTTCAAAAAAGAGATTGCTAACGATATGTGTTTTTTTCTTTTTCTTTTTTGGTGAATCGACGAGCGCGGGAAGAAAACGAGACGAACAAGACGATCAGAAAAAGCAAGAAGAATGCATTCTGCACTGTCTTTCAGTCCAGTTTCGGAGGTCATAAAGGTTGATTCTGCCGCAGATCATTATCGTCGGCGAATTTCAACGTCTTTGCTGATGTCTGTGCAGGCGCTGAGTCATGCTCCCGGGGACATTGACGTATCTGATTTGTGTGTGCATTCCGTGAACGAAGAACTGTCTGCTCTAATCGAAAGGGAAGTGTCCGAGTCTCGCAACAGGCCCTTTGGGACGGAGCGAGATCATGTGCCACAGAGGAAGCGACGGGATCGGCCGTATTATCCAAATGTTCCATTGCTGAAACTGAGTTTGCGATTTGAAAACGTACCGACGAAGGCTGATATAGGCGCTCGCAACCGGTCGTATGCACTTCACATGGCAAAGGACGCTGCAGCGGATGATGTTGCAGAGGTAGTAGGAAAAGACCACCAGTGCGCCATACCTAGTTTCCGGCGATGTGTGGAAGCGGAGCGGAAGATTACATCGGCCAGCCAGAGGCGATCTCCGCTCTCACAGTTCCACGGTTCCGATTCACTGTTGAGAAATTTGGTGCTCTCCGTAGTGGTGTTTCATCCTCAAAAAACACAAAAGATGGAAGAATTCTGGGTGGCTGCTGATCAGCCTTTGACAGATCTTGCCGACGCGATCCACTGCCTTACAAACGAAATTGCACCTCCGTCCCGCTTTTCGAAGTTCTTCTTTATCGAAGACGTATTTTACAGCGAAGCAACAGCTCCAGTGGAACCTCACACGGATTCAACGGGGACCGAGGGCAATCCTGCTGCGGATGATCCCGTCGTAGCTTGCATGCGGTTGTCTTCTGCTTCCGCGAACCACCCGGAGTGGAAAGTGAAGGCAATGCACGAGACTACGTTTTCACAACTCAGTCTCCGCATTGGGGCTACGTACTGCTTTGTGCACAATGGGTCGTGTACACATCATCTTGTTTTTTCGGAAATTCGCCCGTTTGATAGTCGCTCGGATTTCCATCCCTACGATGGCGACGCGACGAATGCGCCCTCACGGTTTCTGGCGAGCGTTTTCTATCCTTGGAGATATTATCAGTTTCGTATTCGTCGGAGAAAATGCAACGTCTGTGACGTTTTCAGCGCGAAGTTTTTTTCGGAAAACGACGAGCTGTCCGATCACAGTCCCTTTTTTATATGCCCGCGTTGTCACGATCTTCTTCACAAGGACGCCGATGGTCAGCTTGTCCAGAGTTCATTGAAGTTGCTTCCGTACTTTCACGAATGAGACCTGAGAATGGTCTCCGACTCTAGACTTTGGAGCCGGACCGGGAGCACCACTCGTTTCGCCTGCAGTGTACACTAAACATGGGCTGATCCTTGCTGACCATTCATATGCAGTCTTGCATTGGAACCGAACGTGAATTCAATTCAATTCAGAAGGGGTGGTAGGCCCCAGTCCGCCGAAGCGTTCTTCCAATGGATGGTCCGCGCACCACTCCAATCTCTCTCGATCCAGACGAGCCTGACATGACGAGGATATAGGAATGACGACGGAACTGTTGTGAATGGGGAAAAGGCGAAGGGAAATAATAGCATAAGTAATTTTTGATTTTTCCTGAATGAGGGTCAAGTATTACACCCCCAACCCCAAGCCCTCTCCAAACATTTGGCTCGCATGCTCCGCCTCAGACAGATTAATCTGGCGTATCTAATGCGCCTTTTACAATCTGCATCAGCGCCCATCATCGATTACAAGGAAATCGGTTCAACAGTGTCTCATTGGGCCTCGACCTGCACACCTTCAGCCATACTATCCGATGATCTTCACAGCCGTCCATCAGTCGTTTTCGATTGGAGAGTTTCTGCTGTACTGTAGACTGTTTCGATAACGAAAACGCACAGGCCTGCTGTAGAAATTAGGAAGCTGCAGCGGTGTCGACGAGGGTCAACAGAGGAGGTTTTCTTTTTTCTTTTTCTTTTACTTTTTTTCTTTTTTTGCTTCGATCTTTTTTGCCTTTTCCGTCTTCTTTTCTTGTGTGCAAAGGAGTCCTGGATGCACGTTGCAGTGCATGATCAATGCGAGCAGTCCTTGGGCCATCGAGGCCTTGGAAGGCAATTGACATCTTCCGTTTTCGGTTTCTCGCTGTCTTTTTGTGTCTTCTTGTGTCGTTCGTTGTGATCCTTCGAGTATTCTTTTCATCTGCAGACCTTGTGACTGCTCCGTCGAATGTGTATTTCGTAGCCATGAATTTTTACAACAACGAGCCTCTTCTTCCTCATTTTCGTCGGCAGTTGCTGCGTCTTGTTGATATGCTTGGCGCAGAACGTGTTTATGTCAGTGTTTTTGAAAACGGGTCTGTTGACGGGACCCGTGTTCAGTTGCAAATGATGTCTGAGGAACTGAGTGCTCTACGTCTAGCAGGGTTTCGTTTTACGTTTGAGGATCGGAAAAGATGTCCCTTCGTGGACAGAATTGAGTACATGGCGCGTGTTCGGAATCGAGCGATGGAGTATTTGACTTACGATTCAAACGCAATCCGCCTCACATCGGGACCTAATGTTACACCGTTGATCGTATTTCTTAACGATATTTTCTTTTTTGCCGAGGATATTGTCCGTTTGATAAAGACGAATTCGGGACGATATGACATGGTCTGTGCAATGGACTATTACAGCACTTTCTATGATTCGTGGGTGACACGAGATATTACGGGGCACATGTTTGAGGATTTTTTCCCTCACACTAATCATCATGCTTCAAGAGAGAAACTTGCACGAGGCGTTCCCACCGAAGTGTATTCTTGTTGGAACGGGGCGGTCGTCATGTCCGCTGTTCCCTTCATGCGCAAAGACCTACGGTTCCGGTCGAATGACCCCGGGACTTGCTACCATTCGGAGTGTTTCCTGGTTTGCGAAGATCTGAGAGCTCTGGGATATGATCGTATTTTCGTGAACCCTGCCGTGCGAGTCTCGTACGAGCCAAAATATTATTACCTCCATAACTATCTCATGAAGCCGCTCGAGCCGTTTTTGTTGTTGATGCACTCCTGGAAACACCCGTCTCGCGTTACAATGGACCGCCAAGTGGATTTTGATGCGCTCTGCACCACACGACAGTACGATGTCGAACAGGAAGTTGTTTTGACCGACGACGATTTGTTTTGTACCGACGAAGAACTGCAGAACAAAGACTTACTGGATCTACCGACATACGTAGAATTTCCCTTTGATGCGGCTTCTATTTTCGTTTAGCGAGTGTATGATCATGCATTGAAGTGATGCCAAGGGAATCGTGCGTCTTTAGCACACACGCACGCCAAAACAAAAACAAAAAAAGATTTTGCCATTTTCGTTACCGCTGTTAGCAAAGAATGCGTCGTGGCCTCAGAGGTCATCCACCATCCGTGCTGGGAATGCTGCCGGCGTAGCACTGTTGGCGACTTTTGAACTATTCGTATCGTGTTTTATTTCGTTTTCATCGTCTTGGACAAATTGCTTGACACCCCCCAATATATAGTGGGTTTCCCTCATCCTGTTAGAACTACGCCGAATAAATCTCTCTCTCTCCCTCTCTCTCCCTCTCTCTCCCTTTGACGCAGTGCGTCGCAGCCGTAAACTGGAAGAAACTTTCGCAGCGCAGGGCCATTACCCGAAACGTGGTTTGTTCCGGCTTCCGGAAGGCAAAGTGTGCTAGGGTTTTTTTCCAGATCGCAATATCCGCAGAATTGCATGTCTCACCAGATATTTTTCATCTTTTCATCATCATCATCTTCTTTTCGAGGAACGACAGCCAGTAAAAGACAGTTTCCATGACTCAGTCAGTTCTGTTGGTCTTCTTGCTGGGCGCTTTGCTGTATGCAGGATCTGCGCAGCGAGTATTTGTGGTCGACTGGAGTGTTACCACGGCAACGCCCTTTGATTATATCGATCTTTCCGCTGTCATGGGCCCGGCGGACTTGCCTCGCTTGGAAACCGGCTTCTCCCTCTCCCGCGTAACCCGGTTTCTGACGTATGCGCCGCTCAATAAGACTGGATTCACCTTTGACTCATATAACAGCATTGTGATTGCCTTTGACGTGAACTCGCTTGTGTTTCGCACAGTATCGGCAGCACCTCCGGGATGGGTGGCCGCGATGTCGTATGATTCCATCACTGCAAAGCTGTATTTTGCTGTTGGTGCATACGGCGGGGGGTTCCCGTACACAATCGTTTCTATGGATCCCTGGGATGCAAAGCCTGCTGCCACGTTCAAACACATTCTCGATGTCGCATGTCCAGACTCGAATCCGCGAAACGTCCATCTGATTGATGTGTCGGGTCTCGTCGTGGACTCCGTGCGTCAAAGGTTTTATGTGTCCATTACTACATATTTCTACTATCCGGGATCATGGATTCAGAAATATGACGTTTCATCGTCGTCGCCGAGATTGTCGTATGTACTCTCCGGCAACCTCACAGCCACGATTTTGGATATTGTCAGTCCGTCTCATGGCGAGATTTCGCAAATCTATGTTGCGGATTCGATGAGTTCATCGAAGCACGGTAACATTTACTCTGTGGATGTTGAGACTGGGGATATCGCAACTGTCGTGGAATCTGCCCCGGGCATGCTGGGCATCGCAACGGACGGAGCTGCTCTGTACTGGACCTCAAGGTTTAATCCGAATTGTGCTGTTTATCGAACCTCTGTTTTCAGCAACATGAATTGCGTCGCTCTTCCGAATTCGCAATCTGCACTCAACAATTACTATTCCATTCTCATTGCGAACTGAGAATCTGGTTGACCGTCCACTGTATCGGTGTCATGAATGTGTTTTTGCAGATACGCTTTTCCAAAATAAAATTATGGGGACCCGGATTCTGAAGTTGTGCTGCTGCAGGATGAATATTGCGTGCGGCTTGGAAGACGGATTTATGACTGGAGAGCCGACAATCGGGGGAACCCGAGGACAGGTCAGTTGCTACGCTAAGGATACGGCGAGTCGAGGTATTCATGCGTTGACATTGACAACAACTTGATCTCGAGCTCTACTGGCTCTGTCTTCAAGAGCAACGACTGCCGAACAGAAAACCAGCATTTCCGTGACGGGTCAGCTAGTTTCTTGAACAATGCTTGAATAAGGATGATATACAGCTTCAAGACGAAAAACAGCCATGCAGAGAAAAAAGCATACTGAACACTGCTTCTTTTGTTAGCATCGTCTTCAGAATCAATAATATGGAACAAAATGACGAGAACAATAGTCCCTGTCTTGGTTATCGTGTATGTGACATATATATGCTTCCACACGAACGGCTGCACGGCGGCAAATGGCCAAGGGATTGATTCTACTGTGGAGACAGTATCCAGGGTCCACATTAGTCCGCAAAAAGACAAATATATGATGACGACAAGAGCAACGTACAACAAAAAACCGGAGAGCGACAGAAAGGAAAACGACGCCCAGACGTTGCCTAACAAATCAAGCAAAACATTCGAAGGGAGCACAAACAAAAATGCGTATTTGGACGCAATATCCCATTCAGACTCTCTCCACGTGCGCCAGTTCTTCACGAGAACAGACCAGGAAAAAGACGAAATCATGACTTCAAACAAGAAACTTGCCAATCCGTAGAGCATATACCAAAGCTCAGAGCTTGAGGAAGAAAAGAACCCGTTGCGAAGAACATAACACGAAAGCGCAAACGAAGAAATTGACGTGACATACAAGTAGCTAACCAGAAGGAAGGTCCACATCGGGTATGGACGGCGGATATAATCATCTGAAATCGAAGAAGGGTTTGGGTTGTGCTTCCAAATGTGTTCCGATGCGGGAACAAAAAGAATCTTTTTCCTTTTTCAACCATCCTGCGCACCAGGTGTCAGCCGACCGCAGTCGATTTTAGGCGAACTCGAGTTCGCATGGCTGCGCACTTCTGTTCTATCTCTGTTCCTACTTAATACCAAGATGCGATTTCGAAATGTATGCAACGTCCACAACAAGATCTCTTTGAATCTCAAAAATCGTCGCTTTTGGCTGCCTTCCTGCAGAGTTGTGTTTTTTGATTAATTAGGTCATAAAAGCATCATGCATTTCTGTTTTTCTCTGTGCTGTTCATGTATTCAGTGCATCGGCATGCGCCTGCATCGACAAGGAGCTGCTCAACGGAGTTCTGCACTCTTGTGTTCTTCTGTGATATCGCCGTTTCACGCCTTGTTCTTGAAGAACCGTGATTGCGCCACTGCCAGCGGACGACAGACAGCCCCATCACGACGCCTGTCGCGCGCTCACCGGTCCAAAGTGCAACAATGAGACCAAAAACTGAGGATGACAGCACATTTTACATTGAAAAGTACAGCTCACCGATTGCACCAAACGAGCTCGCTGATGTCCAGCAGCACTAATTCCGCTCCCGCTCTACCCATATCGAGAAACTGTGCAGCCAGAAACACTTGTGCCAATGAAACCGTCATCTCCACATCCAGGCAATCGTCCTGCGGACCCGTTTGCTGCTGTGGTGTTTTGCACTTGCCGTTTTCTTTTTACTTCTGTTCCTGTCCTGATGTGTTTTCAGAGATTGCGTAAACAGAATTTGGATATCTACGACGTGTTTGCTGCAACCCTCAACAAATCGCCACAGCATCCTGCTCCTGATGCAACAGTCGACTTGAGCCTTCAATCGCCGGTGCTTTCGGAATCGCCCATCGACCTGACCATCGACACATCTCCTCGGGACTTGGGATCCCCGGAACCATCGCAGTGTGCCGCGCCGCCGGCGGACATGCCCGCGCAGACTACAGTCCCTGCTTGGAACGGCAATGACAATGACGACCAGCACGACAGAAGCATGGCTGGTAGTGCCCACAGCAGCATTCGAACCAAGGCACAAGAGCGGTTGATGACCACATGGGAAAGCAGAGAGAAAAAAGCAAAGGCGAGACTCGTCACATTCGAAGAGAGGACGCCCGTGTATTTCGATGTCCCAGGGGCAAGCAAACTGGCTCCCGTGAGGCAGCCTGGGATCGTCGCAGAGCGGGTGCGCAACCGAAGGACAGGAAAGCCGATGGATTCGTACAAGATCCTCTTTGAAGGAAAGCTGGTTGAGCCTGCGATGAAGTCTTCTGCTCTCGTGGCACTAACTCCCAGGGGAACGGCCCAAGACACGCAGCTCCGAGCCATGTTGCAAAAGTACGAAAGCCAAGAAACAGTGGAAAAGATATCTGTCTTCGAAGCTGGGATGAAACATTCAACGGGTGTCGAGCCGATCCTGTCAAACGACGGACCGCGCTTCTGTAACTGCAGGAGAACAAAGCACAAATGCTCCAATTCACACTGCCCATGCATCAAGAACAGCCGTCGGTGCACCGCGCTGTGCCACGAAGGCGACTCGTGCGCGAATGGGTGATCGACGGTGGCCACAAGAGGATAGTATGCTTCCGTCATCCCCTTTACGCAATGATAGCAGGATCATTTCTTCTCCGGCCCATCCCTCTTTCGACCTTCCGACATACCCGGAGAGCCTGCTGCAAGCGGCGTGAGGAGCATGCAATATGTCGTTGAGAAACAGCACAGATAAAGAGAGAACGATACGTTGCAAAGAATAACATATGCCAACTCGAGTTCGCATGGGTGGCGGTCAGGCGAACTCGAGTTCGCCTAAAATCGACTTGGGTCGTAACATGCGTTTCTTCAGAAACTTCCATTACAGCAGCGTGGGCAGACCAGTCAGGAATGAAGTCCCAGCCAGTTTCAACAATCAGCGCCAGGCCTTCTTTCATGGTTGCTTCCTCTTTCTCAACATCGAAACAATAGTCAAAACGAAACACCAACGAAGGAAGAAACTCAAACCCGAATTCTACGACATGGAATTTTTCCAAGGTATCGTAAAGGCACCTAATCTTGCCGGTTTTTCTGGAGAAAATGTTTTGGCACGCTTTCTTCTTTCTTCCTTTCTTTTTTCACCAAAATCAATCGGAATGGCCAAAAAACGATCCCCAACACAAAAACAGTCAAATTCGGACGCGCAGCTCACGAAGGACGTCCTTGCGCATATCATTGATGGTGCAAAATACCACGATCTGCAGTCTCCCGAGCGTACCGTGCGCAAATACTTGGGCATCTACTACGATGTGATCCTGGATGAGCTCAACGACTGCGCACGACGTGCGCTGATGGAAACGCCCGGTGGGCAATCTCAAACGTTTCATCCTGTCGTGCCAACGGAAGCAGAAAAGCGGCGCGCAAAGATCCCGGAAGCGCTGCACCAGTTCATCGACATGGATGTCCTCGAGGAAGCCGTTTCCTTCTTTGGGAAGGCAGGACGACCTGCTGCGCTGTGCCCAGAAGAAGAGAGGCGGCTGTATCACTACACAGTGTACAGAGTGCAGAGGAATATGCCGCTTCTGAAGCAGGATTTCCTCCAAATGGTGTCCAAGTACCTGGGTGACACCGGAAGAACGAGAACGATCACCTTGACAAGGAAGAGAGAGAGTGCTCTTCTGGACACGGCGTCAAATCGAAAGAATCCAGAACGATGTTGTCGAAGGACTGGCTTCCTGCATTCCGTCGTCATCTTGTCAGCGAGCGCAAGCAAGGCACTGAAAAAGCCTCGAGGAAAGACGACAAGCTTCTGCCTGACTGCTCAGGAAGCAGTTGCTTTCATGCGAAACAAAGTTGCAGACGAGAATCAACGCAGAACCGAGAAGGAGGCGAAAGCACAGAAACGCCAACAGTCAGCAACGCGAAGCTCGAGCGTTTCGACTGCTTCTCGTCCGCAAAACACCATCCGCATCCGTTCCTACAATGGCGGTGAGGGCAGCAGCACCTTGCCCTATGTTCCCGCTTCACAACAGCCAGCTGCAGAGGCAGCAGGCACGGCTGGAATACAACCCACAGGGATGCTGTCGTCCATCCAAGCAGCAAACCGACGATTTGCCCAAAACTAACTGTTGCCACTCTCCAGGTGAGCCATTTGAGATGTAATTATTGTTCTCCACTCGAAACTGAATCCATTTATCTCGTTAATATTTTGGAAAAATGAAAAACAAACAAAAATAAGTAGGAAAAAATAAAAGCGAGGCGTTGGAAAAAAACCCGGCAAGAATACCTCCAGCCGGCAAGAATACCTGCCTTTACGATACTATTGGGGGAAAAGACAAAGCAGCCGCAGTGCAAAAAAAAACAAGGTTAGTAGGGTTAGGTAGGGCTAAGCAGGCGAAATGACAAAACTTGCTCGCCCAGTTCCGCTTTCTTCATTTATATCTTTTTCTTTTCCCAATTTTATCTATCATATTGTGAGTACAATCGCTGTCATATTGTGATTACAATTGCAAACATGGCTGTTCCAATTGCAATTAGCATCGCTATCGTCGGCATGAGTGCTTCTGTATGTTACCGCATCATTTCCGCACACAAGGCGGAATTGTTTACGGAATGGAAAGGTTTACGAGTCAAGGTGGTACTGAAAGGCTCGGTTATCGTTTTTGGGTTTGTTAAGAAGGATGATGATGCTGTTCTTTCCAAGGAGGCTCAGGGTGTTAAGAAACGGTTAGCCAATGTTATGGTTAAACTTCGTGCAAAGGATGCCGCACAAGCAGCTTCTGTTGATCCTTTTTCTGAGGTTCGCAGTCGCCGAACCAATGCAATACCGTTAACTCGTGACGACGTGGAGGAGGTTGTGCGTAAAGTAGTTGAGAAAAAAGCGACTACTCACGATGGCGGAGAGGTGCCCGAGTCTCGAGCGACAGAAGCTAATGTGCCAGATGCACAACAGTTTGATGAGTCGGATATCACGGTAGGTTATCAGCTCAACGACGACGCGTTTGATTGCTTGATGGATATTGTGTTGCAGGCGCGACTGCATGTTGAAGATGATGGTACGAAGTCTATTATGGGCGCAACAATTACCACGATAACCAAAGTCGAAGACATCAATCGCTCGATTGAGAACTTGTCTCGCAAAGTGGATGGGATTGCCTTTTCCGTGGGGGCTGGACTCCTTCCGATTCAGCCGTACTTGTCATCCACTTCGGAATTTGGAGGGAATAACTTTGGATCCATGTTTTCGCCCGATATTTCAACTCGATTCCGGGCACCATGGGGGTCAAAGTCCCGGCCGATGATTGATTATCAGTAGTGATGCATAACTTGTGCATAATAAATTGTCAAATTCGTCTATGAGCCGATAGAAAGTGCAGTAATTTCTTTGGTACTATTTGCTACACAGTTTATCAATTTGCAGTTGTAGTTTTTAAAAACCAATCATTTGTTACATCTCTTCATGGTCGTTCGACCGGTTCTAAATTACGGCTGCCGAGCCCCGATTGCATGTGTCTCGCCTGCCACTTGATGCTGTTCGAGTCGGGTGACGCAATGCTTCCCTTTTTTACAGCAATTTTGGTAAAAAAAAATCAAAACAGTCGAAATTCGAAAACGCAACTTTGCGATCTAGATACATAGCATTCATTGCAGTTCGTCAATCAGCAAAAGATAGAAGAATAGAAGAACCGGTCAATCAGTCGTCATCATCGTCGTCATTGCCTGCGTTGACATTTCCGTTTGGATTTTGTTCAGGGGCATGCTTGTCGTGGAGAGTCGCCGCAATCTCCTTTGCTGGTCCCTGGCTGGATTCTGCCTCTTTCACGGCTTCTCGCTCGGCGTCGAGCCCAGCATCCGCTTGTGCAGTGATCGCTTCGGGCAAATATTCGATGCCCCACTCTTTGAATTTCGCGATTGCTGCAGATTCCTTCTCGTCGTCGGTGTGCACATGATCGAGTATTCTCCGGCACGCAACGGGCAGCCGATTGATTGAATTTCCAAAAAACGACAGCGCGTGATCCCAAGCCCCCCTGATCTGAGATTCCTGGATGAGTTCGAATGACTCACAAATCAAGTCTATCATACTTCCCTTTGTGTGTGGGTCGGTCGTTGCCACCACCTGCGTGAAATAGTATTTCCAGATGCTGAAAACTTCTTCACACGGATCGAGAAAAACGGCGAATGCGGCGGCAAGAAGCTGACTTCCAACTCGGGCGGAATCGAGGACAGTACAGCTTTTGACTCGTGATGCATCGAGCAGGTGTCATGGATGACGAGTTGCTTCGTTCCGTCTTTTCTCGGCAGTGTTCCTCTTGCATGAAGTTCGATGCACATGTTTTCAGAAATTGTGCATAGCTTTGAGCATTGGTTCAGCCCACAAAACATTCGAAATATACAATTCTCGTCCTGTTCACCGCCGCAATCAATGAAACATTTGGAAGGGACATGTGGCCGATCGGTAGAAGCGGTCTGCAACCACGAACAGTTATTCCCTTAGTGGGTAGGACGCACGCATTGAATGGTGTTTCGTCGATGAAAATAGCATTGTCGTACGCCTGTCTTTTTTCAATGCACATCAGCGATGCGTACTGGAATCTGGCCTCGATGTTTTTGGGCAAATTTCTGCTGAGCGGAATAGGATAAAAGTCAGCTGCACGAAACCCTAGAGTACCATGCATCCAGTGTTCCAAGGTCTGCGCGGCGAGCTGAGGATCATGTCCTCGGAGTTCTGGAAATTTGGATTGCAAGAGCAATACCATGTTTTTGTAGTGGAGCTTATTGTCAATTTCAAACTGTCTGGCAGCCCACAGAAGGTGGTCGTCCGTGAACGTTCGCGGACGTCGAGATTTTGGGTTTTCTGACCCGTGCGGCAGTTCTGTGGTGGGATCCTCACCACGCTCCCAGCGTTTTCGCATGCGATAGTAAGTTCTTCTGAGAGTAGATTCCTTGTGTTGCAACAGAGCTGTAAGTTCCTTGACCGGCATTTTTTGTCTCGACAAACTGCGCCATATGAGCTCCTTGTCTCTCTGACAAATGGAGTCTTTCGGGTTCGGTATCGCGCTCGATTGACCGCCTTCAGGTTTTGTGCTGGTTTCCTCATTCTCCTTATTCTCTTCCATGTCTTCCAGCGCTGTTTTCATGAGAAATTGTCTGACTCCAGCTTGAGACGTGTTATGCTGGGCTTGCATCACTGCTTCTTCTTTTTCACGGGCCTTCTGCTCGTGTTGAGCATCCCTTAACTCTTTCCTTTTCTGTGATCGGGATTTGAAGTCTTGCAATTGTGTGTGCTCAAGTTCTGGGAATTGATCTTGTACAAGAGGCGGCACACGGTCTGGAGCTGAGTGACTGAGAAACAATTGTCGCGACGTACCGTGAGGTACAGCTTGCCGTTCCAGAACATCGATTTCCTTCACATTTTTCCTGTTGATGATCGGAGCTTTCACGGGATTGTTTGCGGAATCCTGGTTCAAAACAACAGGCGGAACGCGTGGCATCCGGTTTTCTCGCTGCATTTGTTCTTGCAGAGCACTCGGAACATCGGGTATCGGAATCGTGGACAGCATGCTTAGACCGTCAGTGAGTGCCATGGCTTTTTTCCATGCTCTGTATGGCTCAAATTTCCCGTTTTCCTGCGAAGGTTCCATGTTCACTGCTGACTTCAGATGGGATATCCACCAGCACTAAATGAACGAACGCTGAGAAACAAGAAAAAAGAAGTTGTGGAATCTGGAACGTTTGTGATTGGACCACTTGGCGAGCGGCGGGAAGTCAATTTAAAAATAGAAAGAGGCGGGAACATAGCATCAAGTAGTAAGTGAGTCACACGCAATCGTGGCTCGGCAGCCGTAAATTTAGAACTGGTCGAACGATCATGAAGAGATGTATCGGTTTTGTGAATGATGACAAGGTAAGGGAATTGAGGCCAGCAGAAGGTCTTTGGGCTCCAATAAGACAACGAGCGTTTAGCGTTGACAAAATTTACAGCAAATACGTTGAAGACACTTTCCTTGTAGGCCACGATGTGCAGCCAGTTAGGCTAGAAGGCGGCGTGGTAGTGAAACTCACGCTTCTGGATAAAGGACGCGCAGCCCCAGTCAATTAAACATATTTGTCCACTGAAAGTCGCTTTACACTCTCCAATAACATTTCGTTCTGCGGGCAAATGTCCCTGTGATGCATGCCATGCTGTTGTTGCAATGCAAAACGATCTGTGGAGAAACGATGATGCGGACCGGATAGCATGATGCGAGCGGCAACGGCGCTACAACCGGACCTAGGCACAGAAGTTCTCCATGATCGGACTGTTCGGAATGCAAAAGAGAAGGTACCCAGAAGCGACGATCATCCCAGTCGATTCTGGAAAGTTCTCGTAGAGCTCCAAGTTCGGTAGTCCATTCCGCTTGCGTCAATGCAGGAGAAAACTTCACAATGACGGAATTCGTCGCATCAAGAGTCGCGGTCGCCAATTCCACAGCATCCATCTGCCCGATGCCCTGTACCAAAGCGCGCTGCAACATTCCTGTCAATTCCAGTCTTGGAGAAACGGACAGTGAGCCCACGATTTCAGAGGACAGGGAAGAAACAATTGGTGGCGGCACCATTCCATCCACACAAAGAATGTGGTTCACTGGACAACAAGAAGCGCAGCCCCTTCAAGCCATCCTCTTTGAGCGCAATCGGCAGAGTTCGAAGCAGTGCGTAATCTCATCCGGACTCGGAATCGAAAATGCGCAGGCACAGAAACACAATGAAATTTTGAGTGCACCCAAAGCTCCAACACAGACGGAGACAAATACCGTATGCGTGAACAATGTGCACAAACCGCTGATGCACTTGCTCTATGGCCTGGGATTTGATGTGCTGTCGAGTGGATCGAGCCTTTTGAATTCTCCAGCAATGCTCGCTCCGTAGTACATGGGCCGCCGCAGAGCTAAACGACCTACGCAAAGCAGCAAATCAACTTTTTGGTTCAGTTCATACAGGCCACTGCGCGAGAAATGCACAAGATGCATATTCCCGTGTTTGGAGAGGAATCGAGTTATGGACAACTGAAACTGGACTTGCAGGAGCGCCTCAGGACACGAGTTCGAAAGAAGCGTCCGCACACTCTCGTTCCACATAACCTTGAAAATTTACCAATCAGAGAGGTTGGAGGAATGGGAGGAAAGCAAATGGACAGCGAGACATCAGAGTCAGAAAAGGGTTGTTACACGACCGAGCGACGACGACCCCAAAAACAGGCAAATCCTGCGAGGCTGCGAAAGCTTGGAGAGGAAGAGCTTGACATTTGATATCTTCGCTTCTTCTTGCGATTTGGTCGCCGCCTCTTGCGAATACTTTGCTTCTTCTTGGGAGACAAGTCGTTTTTGACGTGTAATCTCTTTCTCATGACGTTCTCTCTCTTTCTCCTTCTCGTAGCTTTCGTTTTCGAAGACTGCTATAACATTCTCCTTGTCCCTCCGTTCTTCCACTTTTTCAAGGTTCAATTGCTCGATTTGCTTGAGCAGCCTCTGAGCCACGTCATCTCAATCAGACGAACTCATGGCTTGGGTGGTGGATGCAAGAAGGAGATTGGAAGAAGTTAAAAATGAAACAGAAAGGAAGAACAACAATTCAAATGAAAAAGGAAGAATTCTGTGAAATTCCCGTTAAAATCGACAATCCCCGACTCGCAACTTCTCTATGAGTCTGAGAATTTACAGACTCGCAGTTGTGAACTTTTTTTTTTTGTTATGCTTATTATTATTATTATTATCATTATTTTGAGAAACCTGCATAAAATTCAAAATGGTTATTATTCTTAAGCATATCTGCAGTGTTCTCTGACAAAATCATCACTCATTCGTTACAATTAGTACGTACTCCTAAGCATTCGAAACAGCATGTTCGATTGTGGCACGGTCGTACCAGTGCCGCTTCTGCCCAGGAATTTGAATGAGAGATGCTCCAAGGACTGGAGAACCGACAACGTGATGCTTGATGCTAGCACACTCATCGCTGCGCGCCATTTCAGCGGCCGTTTCATGACTTGACTTTCTCCTGCAACGAAACCTTTGTGAATTGCATTTTCTTCTCTTAAAGTTACTGCCTTTTCACCATTCCGGATCCTTTCTTAATCAATCTCTATACACTCTTTCCCCGGCCTTGAACTGGACGTGGAAACGTCCTCCTTGGGTCTTTTCGAAACCTGCGAGGTGGCGTCTTCCGCACTCGCGGCTCGCTTTCTCAGTCGTTGGCGCCGCGAATCGAGCTTGCTCTGCGCAATGGAAATAGCAGCGGGGCTGATGCTTCCTCCGTTGAGCGACAGCATTTGAAATGCTGGATCAAACGCAGGATCAAACAAATCTTGCCTTGCATACATCAACAGTCCGATGTCCAGGTTGCTGGCTGTTCGTCTGCCTCCGTATGCTTGGAGGAGAATGCTTGTCAGCGTGTAGCCCAATGTGTTACCTTTGGGATCCGTTCCATCGTAGAATATCCATTCGGCGCTGGTAGGACACCAGGCGGGGTCCACCGTGCAACTGGGCCTCACAAAAGCGGAGCAAAAGTGCACTCCATCTTTGTTGAGTACCATCGCGACCAGTTTGTACAATAGTCGGGCGGTTCCGATTGACACAGAGTATTCACAATCCCGGATGAACGGGATTGTTCCATTGGACTGGGGAGTTCCTCGTGGCGCGAAAGCACCCTGTCCAAATGAGACGATGACGTAAGGAGGACATTTCGGATATTTGATGCTGTTGATATCCCAGCAAACATGTTTGGAGCACGTTTTGCACTCTACACCAAGCGGACTGTGACAGGACGTCATCTCTATTTCGATATACGGGGTCATGGGCATCTCCGTCGCGTTGGCGCTTGGATTCAGTTCAATCACAGATGATGGACACACATAGTTGTGGCAATGTTCGCATTTTCCATGCGCTTCGAACGACCACAAAGGATTCTCCAGTCATGTATTTTGCCAAACTATCAATGAGTAAGAACTGTCCTTGCCGGAAGCCCGCTGGCGAAATCATCTCATATATCTGTTGTTTGAGGGTCTTCATGGAGGATAGGTAGTCTTGATGCAGATGTCCTGATGGTCCTGTTCCTTGCAACGAGAACACATTGCGTGCAACCGCGGGATCCACAAGCCTGCCGGTCGTCTGCCAGAATTGGGCGCTGATTGGGTGATTTCTCAAGCGTTCCAGTTTCTGCAAAGGAATCATGCACATTCCTTGCAGAATTGCTGACAACCATCTTTCAAATTTGAGAAGAATTTCCATGTTTTTGGATGTGCCGATGTAGACACGGTTGCCGTTAACCTCATCGTCTGTGGCAGTCTCCAGGCTTTCCTCAGAACAACAGTCTTCTTCGGTCGTGTTTTCAGAGTCGTCAGGAGACGAAGGAGCATGTCTTGTCATGGAGAGTTTGGAAATTCCACGGAAGAGGATCAGTTCGCGCACCACAAGATTCATCAAGGACGGACTACCAAACAGCCGCTTTTCGTTCTGATTCGGGAAGAAGTGAACTTCATTGTGTCCGAGGACAGAAACAGACAGCAACATACCTGCGCAGTTCTCGAAATCCCGGTCTCTGAACGGCATCCAGCGATGCTGTTTATTATGCTGATCTAAGGCTCGTACAAACGCCTGACGTTGGTTCTCGTCATTGGTCTGGTTCAGCGACATCTGAGGGAGGGATATAGTAAAATCGTTCGATTCTGTTTCTGAAAACAAACCAAGCAAGTCTTAGGAATGCGCGCCTCCGAGTCCCGCGGCAATGTTTTTTTGAAATGGCGCGCTGCGTGTGCGCTGAATGAGTGTGCAAGCATCAAGCATCAAGCTGTCGGTTCTCCAGTCCTTGGAGCATGCCTCAATTTGAATGTAAAATCATTGAAATTACGTGATCTTCTTGTCGCGGACGTCCGTACTCAGCCACTCCAGCATTCTCATTGTGATAGCGACTCATTATTGAAGACTCTAGGAGCTTAAACACAATGGAAGACTATTGGTTACACGGAGACTCGGCTAGAATGGGAGAATGGGAGAGCGGATCCAGTTTGCGGACGGAGCTTTGAAACCATTCCGCAGTTGTTCGAAATCGATGCGCTTACTCCATCGGAGGTCGAGATGTTGATGGCCAACGGGCATCGTATGTTTATCATATCGACGTTGCTGACCTTTGCTCCAGCAACCGCGACTGGAGTCACGGAACCGATATGTGCCTAGATCGAGATGGCGGCGCTGCAGTCGAGCAAGGTGGGGTGATTCTTGCCACAGGCGGATTTACAGATAATCCCAAATACGATCTATATTCTGCTGAGCTGCTTGACTGCGAATTGTCTTCAAAATGGAGAATTCTAGACGCGCGACTCAACATCGGTCGAATGTTTCATGGTGCTGTTTCATTGAACAGCAAGGTGTTTGTGCTTGGTGGATTGACATTGCATTATCAGAAAGGAGTGTCTGTTGAGCAGTATGATTTTGAGAATGATCGATGGTTTATTGATCTGCATTGGATGAATCAGGAACGATACGGATTTGCGTCTGTTGCACATTCGGCGTTGGAATGCATTTATTCTATTGGCGGCCTGAAAGATGAGAACACGGAGCTGGACTCGGTGGAACGATACGATCCGCGCCGCGGGGATTGGGAATACGTCAAGGAAATGGGCGGGGATCGATCCTGTCATGCGGCAGCCATTGATCATGATCTGATATTCGCTATTGGCGGCACTGGGTCGCGAGACGACGTTGAGATCTACGAACCGCGAATGGATCGGTGATTCAACGGCCCAACGATGTTGACTCCACGGTCCTTGTTTGCATCTGTGCATGCTGGAAATGCAATGATTGCAATTGGTGGTGTGGACGGAGAAACAACGACCGAGTTTTTGCAATTGCCGTGATCTCCCATTGCGTCGGACGCTGTGTGTCCTGATCTTCAAAACCTTCCCAAACTAACACAATGACACCGCATAAACAAGAGGACTCAGAGAATGCATGCGGTAGCAGGCAGCGGTCTAATTTCAGCATCGAGGGCGACAATTGCTTGTTTTGCCGTTCAGTGACTGGAAATGGGACTGGTACGCAATCATTTCGACGTACAACGTCTTGATCAGATCCCTACCTGACCGACAGGACAGCAGTTCTGCATAGAGTTCGAGAATCTCTGCGATCCTTTGCAGTGGAAGTCGGGAATGCTAAATCTGATCCGCTCTGCGTTGCACGCAAGAAACCCCGAGAGACTCTTCGTGTGGTAGTGGACTCTGCATCGCTTCGAAAG